>OY757021.1:143530756-143675756 GCA_963580285.1 Lucinisca nassula
ACAATATCCAGATATTTACATGGGCGCCTTTACATATACTGAGAGGCAATAAAAAGTATACAGTATTTGATTTGGAATACCCGATCTTGCATTGCTGTCTGTAATGAAACATGCCTATGTCCGTTTTTCCCAAACGTTTAAGTTTGTAAAACTCCAAATTCTTTTCCTGTTGCAGTCATCCATGATGGAGTTATTGCCCTTCATTGATAATCAATATTTCCAACAAAATCTCGTGTTGTACATGACATCACAATCAATGCACACCGCAAATGTCATGGACGAATGTTTTTCGATAAAACGCCATCATTACCTTGCGATTTAACCCGAACAAACAGCTTAAAACTCAATTGGAATTTCTGCGTGTTCCGGATTACCTCCCTTTCAATTAAAATCATAGTGAATTAAATGAGTCTTTTTCTCAAATCGTGTAAGAGATATTCATTTTAAATTTTCGCATAACTTTTGTTTTCCTCGGCATTTTTATGCTTACTCCTGAGTGCGCGAAATCCATATAGCAACGACGAACGTTGTTAACGGACGTTACCTAAACGTTACCTTGACATTCAAAATACCTCAAGGAACGCAAAAATCAGACGTCCTCTATTTGACAACAAGACAATTAATGAAGCTGTTTGTTAAAACATAATACTACACCAAGGCGGGAAACTACACACATTGTAAAAAGTATCTTATTTTTGATATATGATCTAGTTATCATAGCTTTTGTTTATTCATTGCATCTGCATATGATGTTTCATTGCACCAAAGTATATACATATATTATGATGCTTCGGATCTTTGTAGCCCAGTGCTGACTCTTACCCAGCAGGCACACGTCGTTAGGGCCACGTCAATCACCGTCGGTGCAACATCATGAAGTTGACGTTGCATAAAGGTCATGACGTTGTACAGACGTTGATGTGACGTCACAATTACGTCATGAGCCTGGGTTACACATTAGGTCTAATGTTGCTGTCAATTGGCAATTCCATAAATTACACTCAGGGAAAATGGATACACATTGACACATATTGCGCGGCACATTTACAAGGGGGACAACTCATCCTACTTCCTTGTGAACAAATGTCCCCGGAAATAGTGTCTACTGTTAGAGAAAAAAAAAATCGCTTTTCAGGGCAAATTCTGTCCATTAGAAGTAAAACACCTGTAGATTAGGGACAATAAATATATTTGTAATGGCAACCTCCCACCACGAAAACACACCTATATAAGTTTGACCCCATAAAACCCCACTTTTATTTAGCAAAACTGGGGTATACATTATTTTTTCCTATTTCTGCTCAAAACATAGATTGTGGGTACTCGTTAGGTTCTAACGAGTTCCCACGATATATGTTTGGAGCAGAAATATGGAAAGCAACAGAATTTATGTCTGAAAATTCTCTCTTTTTTTTGTGGTATTTTTTCCAATATATTTGAATAGGCGTGTTATGGATGCCCTGATGTTTCATTCACCGCTAACATCGTACGTAAGTGCGATGAAAAATCATATAAGTGATATACACATATGTTATGACGAAATCTACAATACGGCCAGTTCGACGAGTGAAGACTTCTATCAGTCTGCGCATCAGTCAGAGTTAGCGCTGATCAAACGAGTCGTTACCAATATCTAGACTACCTAATGGGTGATACATGTAAGCTAATCTGAATCTTTGCAGGTCACATATGTTTTGCTGTAGATTTTATGAGAGCGCTGGCTCACAGCAAATACAATTTTAATATCGTAGGTGCTGGCATCACTATCCGTGTGCTGAAATGGAGTATTTTATATTTATAGCCGATGAATGTTTTTGACATATTCCTTATTACTGTTCCATTACGATCGCCCGACCGACCGATCGACTGACCTGCCGACCGCTCGGCCGACCGACCGACTTATATTGCGTAGAATAAGGAAGCTTTTTGACACCGTTATACATGTTTCCTATTAAACCTACTTCTTTTCGGACGAGCAATTGGTCTTTAATAACTCCCCAGACAGTCCAGAAGTGTTACTGACCTTTAATTCCCATAGACAGTTAAGAAGGGTTATCTTTCATTCTATTTGACGTCGCATCTACTGCAGAATTTTGAAAATATCTGATGATCAACTGAAGAGGCCTAAAAGGTCGATACCAGCTTGTTTGACCATATAGCTATACGTTTAGTTCCAATCGACTGGCTATAGACACCCCGTTATGTTTTTTATGTTATTCATTTAATATTTCTATTCTTAGTTTGCATTCATTGAGATACAGTTTAAATTACCCTTAATATGCCTCTACAACTTCTCTGTTTACAAACAACAGAGGATTGAGGCCACGTAAAATCGATTTAAGCCCCCACCCACCCCCACCCGGAGTAGAATTCGTTTCACAAACCGTTTCAAACCCGTTCTTCTGTCGTGATTTTTATTTGTTATAGCTTGTCTTTGGGTGTTTGTGTTGCTTATAATATTTTGCTTTGGATAGTCAATTGGACATTTTGTGGAAAAGTCACTGTCTTTTTGGCTTTCCGCTAGTGATGTTTCCATAAGGGTCTATTTGTTTCATGTTTGTGTTTCTTTCCCTTTGTGTCTCTGACGGGAGCTGTGGGTTAATTGTATCGATTCCTGATCATTGCCTTTACTTCTATTCTTCATCTCTTTGACTTTACCGACAGAGTCATTTTGCCGACAGAGTCACTTTGACGACAGAAAGACGATGATGATATGTAGGTTTTATAAAATATTGGTTAAATAAAGACAAGTATTTTTTTTTTCAGTGGTGAGTCGATACTTTTGTGTATTTTATTCTGTTCTCCAAGGCTTGTGTTAAATATTAGTGGAAGTTGAATCACGAAAACATGCCTATATAATTCTGTCCCACATAAATCAAATGTGATACAGTAAAAACGAAGTGGAGGCAATGACCAGGAATCGATAAAATTCACCCACAGCTCCCATTAGAGACACAAAAGGGAAAGAAACACAAACATGAAACAACAGACCCAAATGGAAACATCAATAGCGCAAAGCCAAAAGGACAGTTACTTTCCCAAACTATGGCCAATAGGCTATATATATATATATATATATATATATATATATATATATATATATATATAGGCAATTAAATAGACAAATGAATTAGCGCACAAAAATCGGTCGCACCGCAACCGGGACTCGAACCACGGATCTCCTGCATTCCGGGCAGACGTGCTAACCATTACACCACCGCGGCCTTCCGACATTGTACGCCAATTTTAACATTTATAGGAAGGCCGCGGTGGTGTAATGGTTAGCACGTCTGCCCGGAATGCAGGAGATCATTTACAAATGAATGCAGGAGATCCGTGGTTCGAGTCCCGGTTGCGGTGCGACCGATTTTTGTGCGCTAATTCATTTGTCTATTTAATTGCCTGTATCGTGCTTTACTTTGATTTTCATATACTTACTCCGATACAGTAGAACATTTGTAAATCTAAAAAATAAATAAATAAATAGAATAAAATGGCCGCCGTCCGTAGGTTAAAAAAAGAACCGAAAATGATAGGGTCGCCTATGGCGGTAAATGAAAGGTCTCTAAATAGCGCTAATGACGTTAAAGGTTTATAAATGTTAAAATTGGCGTACAATGTCGGAAGGCCGCGGTGGTGTAATGGTTAGCACGTCTGCCCGGAATGCAGGAGATCCGTGGTTCGAGTCCCGGTTGCGGTGCGACCGATTTTTGTGCGCTAATTCATTTGTCTATATATATATATATATATATATATATATATATATATATATATATATATATATATATATATATATATAAGGCACGATGTCGGAAGGCCGCGGTGGTGTAATGGTTAGCACATCTGCCCGGAATGCAGGAGATCCGTGGTTCGAGTCCCGGTTGCGGTGCGACCGATTTTTGTGCGCTAATTCATTTGTCTGTCTATATATATATATATATATATATATATATATATATATATATATATATATATATATATATATATATATATATATATATATATATATATATATATATATATATATATATATATATAAGGCAGCACAAACACCCAAAGACAATCCATAACAAAAACAAACCGCGACAGAAGAACCGCCTTGGAACGGTCAGCGGAAACGAATTCCACTCGGGCGGGTTGCTTAAATCGAATTTACGCGTCCGCAATCCTCGCTCTTACTTCCGTCGCGAATTAGACAAATAATTTGTTCAGTCCGCATGAAGGCGTCCTAACGCATCAGAGCTACATCTCCGAGAACACAAAACTCAACCACCACAGAGATGAAAAAAGACGGTGAGGTATCGACAGCAAGAAACCTCTGAAATGCTGGAGCAAATGGAACCAACTGTTAGAAATCGATAGGCCCGACCAGAGTCAGAGCATCAGGCACCAACCAACATTACCTAAAATTAAACTCTCTCTTATACTCAGTAAGCCTTTAAGTTGGAACTGTCTTAGAATCTGAGGAGTTTTATAGACGTCATTCCCATTTAGTTTCTAAAATCTCTTAACTTAGAAGACTTAAGTCTCTTCTGTACCAAGGTCTATCGGAACTCAAATTTTCTGGTGACTTTTTATATACATTCAGAAGACAATAAATAGTAAGTTCATTCTTCGATATACAACATTGGGTCCAATATAAATGTTATATGACAGACTGCCTGCATGGTAGTTAACCAAGTCATGTTTGATAACTTCAATTCCCTCTTTAACTGCATGCCGGCGGAACAGGCCTCATATTCTAGGACGGTTCCATCCTAAAACTTATTTAAAATTTAGTTTTACGTAACGTCGGTTGGTACCTGATGCCCTGTCATTGTTTGCACCCACCGGAGTCTTACTGTTGATTTTCGTTTGCCCCAGCATGCCAGTTATTTCATACTGTCGAGTCCCCACCATTGTTTCGTCTCTGTATTTGTTTGATTTTTATGTTTTCCGAAGGTGTAGCACTGATGAGTCAGGAAACCTTCATGCGGACTAAACAAATTATTTGTCTAAGCCACGGCAGAAAGTAAGGGGGATGGGGCGGCGGAACGATTAACCCCCCCCCCCCCTCCATCCCCCCGCCTCGGAGTGAAATACTGATCGTTGCAAGGCGGTTCAATGTCATGGATTATCTTTTGTTGCAGTGTGTTTTGCTAAATATATATTACTTTGACCATTTTGTGGAAAGTTACTGTCCTTTCTGCTCTCCGCTTGTGAAGTTTTCATTAGGATTTAGTGATTTCATGTTCGTGTTTCGTTTGCTTTGATGTGTCTGGGAGGTGTTGGGCAATTGTATCAATTCCTAATCATAACCCTTACTTTTAGTTTGATACATTCGAAACCATGAAGAACGTATCAGTCAGATGTAGTACGAGCCACAGATACTTAACCATCCGTGACAAAAAAAAAAACATGCGTAAAATTATTTAACCCTCTACCCAGTCAGCATTCTACATAAATCTACAGCGGGCTGTTAGCGGCCCGTCAGGGTAGCTGACGGGCCGCTAACGGCCCGCTGTAGATTTATGTAGAATGCTAGCAGGGTAACTACCCCCTTCCACATCCCCCACCCACCTCACACATATACACATACACTTTTATATAGCAAATCTGGGATTACAGGAATATACATTATTTTCTTACTCTGCTTATACACATAGAATTTGGTTACTCATCAGAGGCGGTTCTAACGAGGACCCACACTCTTTATTAGGGTCAGAAATGTTTAAAAATGAAAAATATCGGAATTTTTATCGGAATGTTTTCTCTTTTTTTTTTTTCTAAATATCATACTTCTTAGTTTGCTTGAATGGGCGTGTTTTCGAAATTTATGGTCACTTTGTCAGACAGGAGTGAGTGAGTGTTTCAGTTTCACGTCCCACCAACAGCTAAGGTCATACGGAGACGGGACCTCGGTTTAAAGACTCATCCGGAAGTCTGGAGAAGTCCGGGATCGAACATTCGACTCCTAGTTTACAAGGCGAGTAGCGTAACCACTCGACCACGGAGGCTTCTAATTGCCAGACAGGAAGCATAATGGAAATAAAAAGGTATATTGTGTCTCCTTAATGAGGCGATTCTTCAAACATTCCTTCATCATCATCCCCGCCCATAGGGGCTTGAAGAAATATATGGACTGCATGCTGCTTCCACGCAGAGCTGATTCCGGCCCGCACACTAGTACTGGTGAACCGCTTAGAGGATCTAAGCCTGTCCAGGAACCGCGGTGCAAGGCGGACCGTCCATGCTAATAAACCCTATTGGTTTCATTGGGCGACAGGGCTTGAGAGGTCATTTCATCTTAATGTCGGGTAAAAGTCCCACAAAATTGGAAGCAACGTCTCCAAAATTACCTTTACAGTGTTGACTGGGACTTTAAACCTCAAATCAAACAAATAAATCCTTCATCATCCTAGATATATGCATTTTTGAAGCAATACAATTAATTCTGTAGGACATAACAGCGAGGTAACATAACCGTGGTGAACGAATCATCGGAGTTACCGACGTTGACGTCCCCCGCCCGTCGGGGCTTGAAGAAATGATTGGGCTGCATGACACTTTTCTAACGTGACCAAGTCCGTGAAATGACCCCCCTAAACCCCACTTTATTAAGAGAAAACTGGGGTTTACGGGGGTAAACATTATTTTCCTTATATCTGCTCCAAGACATGGGTTGTGGGTACTCGTTACCACCGCCTCAATAAGGCGGTTCTAACGAGTACCCACAACCTATGTTTCCAGTATTTATAAGAAAAATATCACGGATTTTCATCAGAAAAATGGCCATTTTGAAGATGTGAAAAAATGCACTATGTCGAACGGGCGTGTTATCGTGATGTGAGCTGAAGCGGACCTGCACACGAGTACTGGTAAACCGCTTAGAGGATCTAAGCCTGTCCATGCAAAGCGGTACGAGTAAACCCTTTGCTCACTATAAACCTTATTGATTTCTTGGGCGACAGGGCTTTCATTTGATTCCATTGGTGTAATTTCATCTCAATGTCGGGTAAAAGTCCCACAAAATTGGAAGCAACGTCTCCAAAATGACATCATGGTACAGTGTTGACAGGGCCGTTAAACATCAAATCAAACAAAAACAAAACAAATACAGACGTTGAAGTTATAAAATTATAATGTAAAAAGTAGAGTTTACAGGGGTGTATATTTTATGTACTTCATTTCGAATACACGCCTATATAAATGCATTGTAAACTTAACCGTTGAAAAACATATTTTTTTAGATTTAATATGTCATCATTTTCTAATGTGTGCTCAAAATATCGATTTTTGGTACTTGTTAGAGCCGTCTCATCAAGGCGGTTCTAACTGTATCTTAGAGTAGAAGTAAGAAAATTAAAGTTTACCCATGTAAACCCCAGTTTTACTATATAAAAGTGGGATTCAAGGGTGTCAAAAGTATATGGACGTGTTTTCGTGATGTGTTAACGTGATGCTAAGCACATTCCTTGTGATATATAGACTGGTCGTAATCAACTTTACATTACGATAACACACCTGTGCGACATAGTGCATTTTCACATCCCCAAAACGACTATTTTTCTGATAAAAATCCGTGATATTTTTCTTATAAATATTGCAAACATATGTTATGGGTCCTCGTTAGAACCGCCGCATTGAGGCGGTTCTAACGAGTACCCACAAACTATACCTTGGAGCAAAAATAAAAAAAAAACAAATTTATACCCCCGTAAACGCCAGTTTTCTCCATATAAAGTGCGGTTTAGCGGGCTTTTCATTTCACGGTTTTCTCTATATAAAATGGGGTTTAGGGGGTGTTCATTTTACGGACTTGTTCACGTGATGCCTTTGCTTTGTATCCAAAGCAAAACAACAACAACACAACCATTACAACACAGATTTTAATTACGACAGAAAATGGTGAACTCGTTGATTTTGTAGTTCCAGGTCACTTGTGTAGTTTTGACGGGCCTCCGTGGCCTAGTGGATAAGACCGCTGACTCTTGATCATATGGTATCTCACCGCTGTGTGTTCGAGGCTTGCTCGGGTCACATGTCAGGTTCTACAACGGAAGGTCTGGTGTTTTTTCTCCGGGTACTCCGGTTTTCGCCCACCTCTGATTAACGATCGGCTCGATATGAGTGTAATAATCTTGAAAGGGCCGTTTAACAAAAACCAAACCCCCCCCCCCCAAAAAAAAAAATAAATAAATAAATAAATTAAATAAATTGTAGTTCCGGATCACCTAGAAGAAGCATTTGCGATCTTGCAATATCTTATAAAATATTTTATATTTTGAGCATATCTAAAAGCAATTCGTGTGCAAACGGTTTCAAAAGATTATCTTTTCTTTACGGTAACAGATATTCAGATGTAGTCTCACAAAATTCGAAATTAGATTATTTCAATAAATTGTCTTTGATCGCTCACCTGATACACATTTTACAAATAGAACGGTTGGTAATATACGGTGGGGTGGAGGGTTTGATCAAGTTTGACTGACGGTGACCGAAGGAACATTTTTATGAAATTATTTCAACATCAGTATAACTGTTTAGGAAAAGAAGCCTTACGATTTCTTTGAGTGTGTGTATCACTTATATAATTGTGTTTTGATAGCCAATTGTTCGTTTCGTGGGGAAAGTACCTGACCTTTTGGCTTCCCGCTATTGATGTTTCCATTAGGGTCTAGTTGTTTCATGTTTGTGTTTCTTTCCCCTTGGTGTCTCCCATGGGAGCTGTGGGTTAATTGTATCAATTCCTGATCATTGCCTTCACTTCTATTTTCTATACTTTTAGCTGGGAAGTGGATTTAAGATATTTTAAGCAATTTTGCTAGAGGGTCACCTATTGGTACATTCATATCTATATGGTCCCAGCCCATCGGGACTTGCAGAAATAGATCGGGCTTCATGAGTTGAAACCTATCGCACTTGAGTACTAGTGTCTTAGCCTATCCTATTGGTTTCATTGGGCGACAGAGATTGAGATGTTATTTCATTTAAATGTCGGGTAAAAGTCCCACAAATTTGGAAGCACACATGTCTCCAAAAATACCGTAATAGTGTTGACGGGGACGTTAAACCCCAAACCAAGCAAAAAAAAAATCCCATCATGAAAACACGCCTATATAATTTTGACCCCCTTGAACCCCACTTTAATATATTAAAACTGGTGTCTACAGGGGTAAATATGTTCTATAAAAGGGTTATCCTTTGGAAGCAAGGAATACATCACAGAACTGAAAAGTATGGAGTGTACATGTTTTCTGGGCCAGACTAGCTAGTTTCGGCCAAATAGGCCTCATCAGTGACCCTCGGATATTTTATAAATTCCACAATGGAATCAATGATCCCAAAGGACAAGAAAATATAATCTACACTATGATGTAGGACAGGGAGACGTTTTACGTCCACCACACTTTCCCAAACACCAGCTGTAGTGACGGTAAATATGTTCTATAAAAGGGTTATCCTTTGGAAGCAAGGAATACATCACAGAACTAAAAGTATGGAGTGTACATGTTTTCTGGGCTAGACTAGCTAGTTTCGGCCAAATAGGCCTCATCGGTGACCCTCGGATATTTTACAAATTCCACAATGGAATCAATGATCCCAAAGGACAAGACAATATAATCTACACTATGATGTAGGGCAGGTAGACGTTTTACCGCCGTCAAACTTTCCCACACACCGGCTGTAGTGAAGGTAAACCTTATTTTTCTTATTTCTGCTCTGAAATATAGATTGTGGGTACTCGTTAGAACCACTTCGACAATCTATATTTTGAGCAAAAATAAGAAGAAAAACATTTTTTTTTTCATCTTAAAATATTCACTTTTTCGGCGATAAAGATTCAATGTATTTGTATAGGCGTGTTTTCGAAATATATGTTTCCTTTCAGAGAAAGAACTATTTCAAAAGATTTTTTTTTTCTATTTTGACGTTCTTGGGTGGAATACGAGTTGAATAATTTGAACAATCGGACAGACAGTTACCAAAATCATTCCCGTGAATAAGTGGTTTAAAAGAGTTTTTTTTTTTTCTTCTATTTTTAGCTCAGGCGACCACCTTGAGCATAACTGTTTAACAAATTTTGATAGCGGATCACTCTAGGTTTATCGACCTGTGAAACCATTTCAAAATCTCATTACGATAAAACCCGTGTGGCATTGTGCATTTTTCACATCTCCAAAGTGGCTACTTTTCTAATAATATTTGTCTTACTTACACTGCAGTCATAGGTTGAGGCGGTTCTAACGAGTACCCACAACCTATGTCTTCGGGCAGAAATAAGGAAAGAAATGCATACCCCCGTTCACCCCAGGTTTCTCTATATAGAGTGGTGTTTAGGGGGTTGTTCATTTCGCGGACTTGTTGACGTGATGTATTCACTGGTTAAGGAGGACAATTTGTTTAAAGTTTTTTTCCTGTTCTTTTCTGTTCTTTCTTATTTTTTCTCTGGTGGCAATCTTATTCATCCAGGCGGGACGTTGTGAACATTTTTTGTACAGGATCACCCTGGGAACATTTCTGTGAAATTATTTCAGAATACATCTACTGGTTTAGAAGGATCCCGTTTAAAGGCTTATATATTTTTAGCTACCCAACATCTCGCGTCACAGACATCAAATGGAAAGAAGCACGAACATGAAATAACTAAATACCGCAAGCAGAAAACCAAAAGGACGGTTATTTCCCACAAAATGGCCAAATGGCTTTCACAGATACAAAAATATATTAGCAACACGTACATGCAAAGATAAACTATAACAAAAATAAAATGCAATAGAAGAACCGCCTTCGCACGGTTAGTAAAAAGTTTTTCACTGGGGTTAGTGGGGGGGGGACCTTAATCCCTTGGTTCTGTCGTTAAGTCGTTAAAAGCAAAAGTTGACGACGAACGCATCGGCGCACTGACGCACGAACGACGTTCGAAGGACAGAGGCCGATCCAAATAGATCACCTTCAGATCAGCTAAAATCCTACAATATTCTCAAGATAAAACTCCCATTAAATTATCACATATCAGAAAATATGGGGTAAGTGTCCTAGGACCCCAAGAAGAAGTTCGAAACACAACCGTGGTACCCGAGTCACCGGTGTTCGACTCAATGAAGTTTTACTGTACTAACGTTAAACCTTACCCCGCTGCATAAATTAATTGAGCTACTCCCATTGCTGATCATCAACCAATCAAATTACTTTATATAATATATTTGTTTAATTCACAAACTGCATGAAAAACAGTAAAGATCCTGATCAGATGGCTTCTTTAGAAGCCATCTGATCTGGATCTACACTGTTTTCAAAAGTAGGGGTTGACGTGAACAGCAGGATAAGGGATACCAATTAGTTGACTAGTCCCGAACTACCGATTCACTTTTTAGGGAACGCAGCTTCCTTATGTTTCCGGTGATCAGTGTTAAAGTGCGGCCCCTTGACTAGTCTGTGCCTTTTGAATAACATCTAAAGCCACATCTCTTCGTATATCTCTATCCAACTCCTGGATTCTGTGATAGGGTATATTGTGAGCGTCTAGCTCATCTTCAAAGGCAGTGTACAAACTCTTTAACTCGTTAATAGAGGATACTAGCCTTACACTGTCATCTTTAATGCACTCTTTATGAGGCGACAACAAAAACACAACTGAAGATTGCATCCTGAAAAATAACGAAAACAGTAAACTGAGCATAATTGTATGGGTGAACAATATGTTTGATAAAAGGTTCATCCTTTTGCAGCAAGAACTACGCCATAAAAGGGCCAAGTATGGGTTGTACAAGTATTTCAGGGCTAGCCTAGCTAGTCTGTCTATATATAATTTGGCTATGTTATTGATATTTAGTATTATGTTAAAATCACCCCTCTACACCACACTTTTTGATAGGGAAAACGGGTATATTTTTCTTACTCCAGTCGTCGCCTATCATATCTCCAATGTCGTCATTGTTCTAATGAAAACGTGTGATCATTTGTTTTGTAAATGCTCCAAACATAAGTTGTGGGTAGTCGTTAGAATCCCTTCACTGAGACTGTTCTGACGAGTACATACCCACACAAATTGTCTTGGAGTAGAAATAAGATACACATCACCTTCGCCTCATCCAACCACCCCATAAGTATAGGTACCTATCATACCCAAAACGAGAACTATTCCGAACAAAATTTGAGCGGATTTTTGCATGCCCCCCCCCCCCCTCCCCAAAAAAGGACGTTTTGGGTCCGGGGTTTTGAGTTTTGAAACCCTCTTGCAAAACTTCAAATTCATATCTGTCACAACCAAGCCATTTCAGAACAATCCGTCCAGTAGTGACTGAGATTTCGCACGGACAAAATTTGTGTGGAAATAATAAAAATAATAACAATAATAATTATATAATAATAACAATAAGGAGAAGAAGACGAACAAGAAGAAGAAGAAACACATCAAATAAAGTGTCTCCCGACTTTGTAATAATGTATGCCCTGTAAGCTTACCCTTTCTCAATATATATGCATTCTTAGCGTGATGGTATTCTCAGAGCGCATATACATACATAAGTGTAGCATGATTAATGAGTGTATTCAGACAGCTCTTTTTATTAAATTTTAGTGTTATTTGTTATTTATATTAATAAACATTATAATCAATTCATGGTTAATACTGACTCTATATTCTATATACAGATATTGAAAGTAGCCAATTCCAGAATAACCCTTTCCAATTCCCGGAGAATGTCAGGACAACGATTTTCAATCAATATTGATATTTTCATAGAAACTGAAATTGAAACCAGCGAATTGCCGCAAAAAGTCAAGGCCAGTTGGATTTCCGAAAATAATCAACTGTTACAACTATTTATCGAAAATAAAATGACAGTAATCGATTTTAAGGCAACACTTTACATTTGTAGTATCAAAAAAGAGACTTAAAACTGCAAAAACAACGTATAGCATTCACAAATTATTTGTCTAAATCGCGACTGAAGTAAGGGCGAGGATTGTGGCCACGTAAAATCGATTTTTAAGCCCCCCCCCCCCCCCAGTGGAAATCTTCCACTGACCGTTCCAAGGCGGCTCCTCTGTGGCGATTTATTTATGTTGTTGTTTGTTACTTACTGTGTGTGTCGCTTGTGTCTTTTGGTTTTGGATGGCCATATGGCCATTTTGTGGGAAAGTAACTGTCCTTATGGCCTTCCTTTGTTTAGGTTTCATTTATGGTCTGGTCGCTTAATGTTTGTATTTCTTTCCCTTTGGTGTCTTTTATGGGTGGAGTAAGTTAATTGTATCAGTTCCTGATCTTTGTTTTACTTCTACTTTGCAAGACGATGTTTTCTTCTTTATTTAAATGTTTTACGCCAAGGAATTCATCTTATCGCTCTTTTAAATATAATAAACGTTCTATTATCATTTGAGCAATGATTCTAACACAACGCGCCTATATAGGCAATGGATCATAACTGTGTTTTATTCTACAACAAATCACGGCAAGGCAGAGTGACGTCATTAAAAACTGCCAATTTATGACGTCACTGGTCGATTTCCTTGACGTTAGACGATGTAAGGTCATTTTCTCGCATCGAAAACGGTAGAAAAGGATATGCATGTGTGTGTTTCAGTCGATAGTTTTAGCGGGATTTGTTCTGACAATCGCGAAGTGTTGTGAGATTTTGAAGGAAACAACAGCATTATTGCCGATTTTCAGCCTGTTAGAATCGAAATAGATCAGCTCTAGTTTGTGATTTGTTGAGTAATAAATCACAGTTTGTCGGCCAGTTGTAAGTAGACAAATCACGCGCGCTACGCGCTCGTGATTTGGTTACTTTACAAAGGACCTCATAACTGTGATTTATTACTCAACAAATCAAAGATAGAGCTGATCTATTTCTTAAACAAACCATGTTTACGTTTTAGGGTAGCCATAACCCTTCATGGAGCATTTTAAACGCCACTGCAGCTGGTGTAATCCCTGACTTTCATCATAGTTAAGTTTATATTATCTTGTCCTTTGGGACCATTGGTTCTATTGAGGAATTGTGAAACTATTTGAGGGTCACTGACTAGGCCTTTTTGACGAAACAAGCTAGTCTGGCCGAGAAAAACTTGTACACTCAATACTATTCAGTTTTGTAGTTTTATATTTCTTGCTTCCAAAGAATAACCCTTTCATAGAACATAATTATAGTGACATTTATGAAAAAAAACAAAAACAAAAAAAAAAAAAAAAAAAAAAAAAAAAAAAAATTAGGTATTGTCAATATTTAATAAAAAGTAGAAGTAAAACAAAGATCAGGAATTGATACAATTAACTTACTCCACCCATAAAAAGACACCAATAAATCATCCAAATATCTAGAGTTCGATCAAAAGGCTTATATTTTTAGATTGGTTTTCAGCAGAAAGGGACATCATGAATAAATCAGCCACAAGTTGCACGCACTTCGTACCCATCGGAATACCCACAACTTGTCTTTATTACTTACTAGCTAATCCTATGTAAATATTGTCAAGTAGAAAGGTGAGAGCTTCACACACTTTCTGACATGACCATAAAGTATCATAATTATGCTCTTCAGAAGTGAAAAAAAACATTTCTTACATTACATGCAAGCTTTCAAAGACTTTGTCGCAATATTTAATTACCTGTTTTGATGGCAGCAAAACATGAAGTTAATGATTTGTAAACTTCATTGGTAGTACAAGAGCTTGACTTTGCTATACATCGTGCTTTGTATGGTATCTTATGAAGTTTAGGTAACCAAATATAACGTAGGAAGCTTGTCTTGGCCTTTCGTAACGCATACATCCAACTTGGTGGCTGAATGACAAATCTGGTCATCAATTACAGCCCTCTCTACAGCCAAAGGCTGCAGTTCATAGGTCTTAGTACCACCAAGTTCTTGCTGAAGAGTGTCAACATAGTGGAGTCAACCAAAAGCGACCACATTGTAAGCGGCCTTGTCTGCTGGGCCCAAAATAAACTTCTTTTGAAATTCTTGAATACCTAGTTTAAGGTGATGTAAGAAGACAGTTTATTTTTGTTACGGTTTGTCTTTGAGAGTGTATATCGATTATATTATTTTGTTTTGGATAGCCAATTGGCCAGTTTGTGGGAAAGTAACTGTCTTTTTGGCTTCCTCTATTGCTGTTTCCATTAGGGTATAGTTGTTTCATGTTTGTGCTTCTTTCCGTTTGGTGTCTCTGATGGGAGGCGTGGATTAATTGTATCGATTCCTGATCATTACCTTCACTTCTATTTTAGATTTAGGAGGTAAATTGAAATAAATAGAAGTGAAGGCAATGATCAGGAATCGATACAATTAACCCACAGCTCCCACCAGATACACCAATGGAAAGAAACACAAACAAGAAACATCACTAGCGGAAAGCCAAAAGGACAGTTACTTTCCAACAAAATGACCAACTGGCTATCCAAAACTAAATAATATAAGCGATACACACCTTAAAAGACATGCCATAACAACAATAACCCACGACAGAAGAACTGCCTTCTGAAACGAATTCCACTGGGGGTCTTAAATCGATTTTACGAGGCCACAATGCTCGCCCTTACTTCCGTCGATCCAGAAAACACACCTATATAATTGACCCGCCTTTGAGCCCATATTTATATACTATTAGTAAAACTGGGGCTTACAGCGGTAAACCATATTTGACTTATTTCTGCTTTAAAATATGAATTGTGGGTACTCGTAATCTATATTCTAGAGCAGAAAAAAGAGCAAAAATATCACTAATTTTCAATCTTAAAATTTTCGTGTTTTTTTTTTTTTTTTCAGCGGTATCCATTACATTACCTCTGAAGCCAGTCATGGACACCGTCAATATCTAGTATTCGTTTTCTAGCCGCTTCACCAAGGTAAAACTTCACATATACAATGGGGTCTAGGGCCCTGTCACAAATATAGCCTGTCGAAGATACAGAACGAAGACGGTGATAAATTTCAAGTTAATAATTCCAATGATATTAATAACAGGAACAATAACAACAATCTCAACAACAACACTTACAACAACATCTACAACAACAACTACAACGATATCAGCAACATAACTTAAACACTACTACTACTACTAATAATAATAATAATAATAATAATAAACATAATAAACATAATTCCCCAAAGAGGTGACGTTTGACACACCGAACAGAAGTTCAGCTATGATTAGTGCAAAAAAGACATTATCTCATGTTTTTAAGCTCTCCAGAGCTGAAGGCACCGGAGGAGCTTATAGGATAGGTAGTTGTCCAACGTCGTCTGCGTCGTCGTCGGCGGTGTCTGTCTTGTGACGTCAACACTTTCAAACGACATCTCCTCTGAAGCCACTGGGCCGATTGGACCCACTTGGCCGATTGGATCCAAATTTCATCTGTAGCATCCTTTGGCTTAGGGATTGAAAGTTCGTGTTTACTTCTTATGTTTGTGTGTGTGTGTTTTTTTGTTTTTTTAATTCGGGTGTTTAGTTTTGTTGCTATAGCAAAACAAGAAGTGGAGGCAATGATCAGGAATCGATACAATTAACCAAGTGCTCCCATCAGAGACAACAATAGGAAAGAAACACAAGCATGAAACAACAGACCTCAATGGAAAGCCAAAAGGACGGTTACTTTCCCACAAAATGGCCAATAATCTATACAAAATAAAATAATATAAACGACACAAAACATCCAAAGACAAACCCTAACATAAATAAACCGCGACAGAAGAACCGCCTTGGAACGGTCAGTGGAAACGAATTCACCTGGGTGTGTGTGTGGGGAGGGGGGGCTGTTGGGGGGGGGGCTTATATCGATTTTACGTGGGCACAATCCTCGCCCTTACTTCCGTCGCGATTTAGACGAATAATTTGTTCATTCCGCATGAAGGCCTCCTAAATCATCAGTGCAACTTCTCTGTGAACAAAAAAAAAAAAAAAAAAATAAAAAAATAAAAAAATAAAAAAAAACCCACATAGAGAGGAAACAACGATGAGGACTCGACTGCAAGAGACCACTGAAATGCAGGAGCAAAAGTAAATCAACAGTTAGACTCCGATGGGCCCAAACAGAGACAGAGTATCAGGCACCAACCAACGTTTGAATTAGATCGCTCTAATTTCTCAGTAAGCCTTTACGCTGGAACCGTCATAGAATCTGAGGCCTGACCCACCGGCGTGCAATTAAAGAGGGAAGCAAAGTTGTCAACTATGATAAAATTCATAGTTTCCATAGACTTATATTGGGGAAAATTGAAAAAAATGGCATTTATTGTCAAGTCATTGCAGATATTTTGACAAACCATTTACAGAAATGATCCTGAGTAATATTCTCTGAGTCATATGCTTTTATGCCAACCTGGGGGTCCCCTAGGTTGGGCCGGAGCCAAGCCTCATCACCGCCACTTCTAAAAGGTCCAAATTCCCAGAATCCTTAAAGTTCCCCTAAACCATAATATATGCTGATTCCTTATGATAAGACGCATTGAGTGACATAAAGTGGGGGGCTCCGTGATGTGTCGGAACCACCCCCACCCCCCACACAGTTCATAAAAGGACCAATATCTCAGAAAAATTACAGTTTCATTTGTTTGATTTGAGGTTAAACGTCCCCTTCAACACTATACAGGTCATTTTGGAGACGTTGCTTCCAGTTTTGTGGGACTTTTACCCGATATTGAGATGAAATGACATCTCAAGCCCTGTCGCCCCAAAAACGAATAGCGTTTATAAGCATGGACGGTCCTACTCCAACCAGTTTGCCTTAGATCCTCTATGCGGTTTAACAGTACTTTTGTGCGGTCGGTTTCAGCTCTGCGTGGAAGCATCATGCAGCCCATCTATTTTGTCACAACCGGATGGGCGGGGACCGCAGGAAACTTACATATCCCCACCACTAAACCATATATATTGTTGTTCCTTATGAGAAGTCACATTCAGTGACACTAACCTATGGGTCACTCGTTGCGCGACAGGGTCATGTTCCATCCCTCGATTTCACAAAAGTTCATATATCTAAGAAACTGTTCAGAACCCTCCCCCCACCCTAACAAACCAAATATATTCATGTGGATAAGACGCAATCAGTTACACCGAAATGGGCGCCCCTGGGGTGCCACGGGCCATGCCCCACCCCCTCCACTTCATAAAAGGATCAATATCTCAGAAACCGTTCAGATCCACACCCCTTAAATATAAATAATATTGTTCCTTGTGATAAAATTCATTCATTCACACCAAAACGGAGGCCCCTCTGTTATGGGGTAATGTGTTGGGGTCATGCACTGCCCCTACACTTCATTAAAGGCCATATATCTCAGAAACCTTTCACATCCCCGCCCCATAACCATATATATATTTTTGAGGACATCAAGTAGCGTGTCCGAATGACGGCATTCGTATCAGAAGAATGCTTCATAAAAGGGATATTTTCTCAACCAAATCAAAATTCTGTTGTTGATTTTTTTCTGTTTATAAGGAATATCAGTGCAGGAAAAAAGTATATATGTGTTATGTATATAAAACACATTGGTAGATATGCATATTTTGGTTGAAGATTCAACTCTCGTACACTCTCCGCCATGCCAATACTGATTTATAAATGTTTATATGTATGATTATTTGCATAAATATTTGTCTATTTTGTAAGGTCAGTGCAGAATGGCATCGACCGCCACTGATCTACTACGAGGTAAATAAACTTCTTCTTCTTCTTCTTCTTCTTCTTCTTCTTATTTGTTCTTGTTCGTTATTATTTAACACATTCAGTCACAACGACTTGGAGGTTCTGCAGGAGTTATTTTTCTCCCCTCAATTTCATAAAAGGGCCTCATATATAAACACCGTTCAGATCCCGGCCTTAAACCATATATATATTCATAGTCCTTATGATAAGGTGCATTCAGTGACAGCAATCTTCGGCTTTTCTGGGATCAGCCATGTCCCGTTCCATCCACTCCTTTAAAGGCCTCAGGAACCATAATATCCAAACCGCTAAACCATATGTCTCAGTTCCTTTTGATAAGATGCATTTAGTGATACTAACCAGGGCTCCATTGGATCCATGCCCAATACCCCCTCTTCTTTATATAATGTTAACGAATTCACATGGGTGCTCATTTTAGTATGTTTTTTTTTTTGATACTTTATAATTCGTTGATTGGTAGATTAAAATCAAATCATGTTAAAATACATGGCTGCCATTGGGAAGTGCCCACCTGAGCTCTGGTTTGAACTTGTAAAACTATCCGATTATCACATTTTGAAACAAAAATATAGAGACTATCGTATTGCCAGTGTATCAATACATGCTGATATTTTGGAATTATTTTATACATATTGCATAGTTTCCAAATAGCCAATCCGTGTGATGCTTAATAACAACGAACTGTTCCGTTTTTTATGCAGAAAGAATACCAATGACCATCTTTCCAACTACAGTGAAATTCCGCTATTAAGACCACCTAAAATGGAGACTAATTTTGCTTTAAACAGCTTATTTAGTAGGTTGAAGTTATTCTTTCTTTGTGTTTTCTGCATACAGTGACCTCTGGTCAGAGACAACCTTGGAACTGTTCTAAAGCGGTCGTAAAGACAACTTTTGAACAGTCCCAAAGTTGGTCTTAATATAGGAATTTTACTGCATTTCGTTTTTTATGTATCTGATAAATACAGTTTCTTCTGATGAAAAGTGGAAGTAGAGGCAATGATCAGGATTCGATACAATTAACCCACAGCTCCCATCAGAGACACCAGAGGGAAAGAAACATAAACATGAAACAACAGACCCTAACGGAAACACCAACAGCGGAAAGCCAAAAGGATAGTTAACGTTACTTTCTCACAAAATGGCCAGAGGCTATCCAAAATAAAATAATATAAGCGACACAAACACCCGAAGACAAACCATAACGAAAATAAACAGCGACAGAAGAACCGCCTTGGAACGGTCAGCGGAAACGAATTCCACTGAGAAGGGGGGGGGGGTTAAATCGATTTTACGTGGCCACAATCCTTGCCCTTACTTCCGTCACGATTAAGACAAATAATGTGTTCAGTCCGCATGAAGGCTTCCTTACTCATCAGTGCAAAATCTCCGTGAACACACAAATCAAACAACCACAGAGATGAAACAACGGCGAGGACTCGACAGCAAGAAACAACAGAAATGCTGGGGCAAAAGAAAACCAACAGTTAGACTCCAATGGGCCCGACCAGAGACAGAGCATCAGGCACCAACCAACATTACCTTGAATTAGATCTCTCTAATTCTCAATAATGTAACCCTCCGACCCTTTGCTCAGCTTTGTTAGAGATACGTCAGGAGGTCAGGATTTGCTTTGGCCGAGCTATCGCTGTCAAAGGAGTCGGAACATTACATGAAAAACCAGGATTCCATTATCCATCCTGATTTATTGTGGGTTCGGGCAAGGGACATGGTAGACTCAAGATTAATTTACACTCAACAGATTTTTAATGGACAAGCATAGGATTTAAACAACGATTTTTACAAGATATTTAAATTAAGAAACTCACATTAACTATGTGCATCATTAATTTAGTTCTCGATAGAACTCATACAACAAGAATTTCGGACTAGATATCATAAAAACTGGACAATTTCTGACACGTTCTCCCAAATTTCCTTGTGCAAGGAATTCTCTTAAGTTAAAAAGCTTTAACCACGACTCGCTGGACGATTCTCCAGTTCTCAGAGTCCGTAATCATTGCTTAATACCAGAAATAAAGTTAAGGGATGAAATCCGGGGTATGTCCCGAAATTCGGGTAAACCGGTCAAAATCTGGGAAAGCTTCCAAAATCTGGGAAAGCTTCCAAAATCTGGAAATCTGGGAAAGCTTTATAAAAACTGGGAAAATCATCAAAGACAGAGACTTATCACACTGGTATGTTCCATAGGAACCCTCTCCAGGTCTATTCTCCACTCTGAAATCCGGGAAATAAGTTTTGCCCGATTTTCTATACCTCTCTCATGGTGCTTTTCCCAATTTTCTCGACCTTGCCACTTGAACAGTCTGGCTACTGGTGCCGAACGCTGCGTTGCACCGGGTATTTATACTCTCTGGGTTGCTAGGTTGGGGGCACGAGCATTCTATTCTATCCAAGGTAATACCTTATGAGAACCACTCCGATTGGCCGGCTTGCCAGCTATGAACCAATCAAAGCGGTCGTTCCTAAAAGGAAATTCAACATGGCGGCGGGAGAACTTTACAGAAATGTAAACAGTAGAAAAACTTGGATTTTAACTTATAACACTCTTTTTAAAAGGTAATTATTGTCCAGAGACATTGTTTATGTATTGCCTCAATTGTCTGTTCAGCCGATACATGCCTTAATGGGCACAATTACTTGTACGGATCGTAAACAACAGAAATGACAGACGGTGCAATTTGTCAACATTGAATCCCTTTGTCGTACGGATGAAATGAGAGAAACCAGCCTGAGTGTGCAACACATTCGACTGATTCCACACTCAGAGTCAAGTTAACTCTACTTGCAGCGTACTATAGTGATACAGTCATCCAGGCTTTATATTTCCTGAACAATACTGATGGGGGCTGATATGTTACACTACCCCCACCCTAGAAAAAAAAATTGGTCCCCAATTAAAATTAAAGCTAAATTCAGCCACCAATCAGTTTGTATCACTTAACCAAAATATGTTCCGTATATTAATGTTCTGTCATTTTTGTGTCATGTTCCATACACTAAGGAATGCAGCATAATCAGGACCTTCAGCTTTCTCAAAGTTGGTAGCACCAATTTTCAGAAAGCGTGAGGGGTGTCTGTACCAAAATGGGGGAACCCAAACACTGTATATTACTTGAAGTTATTGAGAACTGTAGTTTTTGGGGGAAACTGCACTGTAATTTATCACTTGGATAATGTTGCATTCCTTACATATGTAGTCATTGTTTTTTTTTTCTTCAACAGGCATGCCATGAAGAATAGAGTCCTTCACGATTAATTTTGTTTGGCAACCTTACAGGCAACACAAGAATCTGTATAGCCAGTACTAGATTGCAGTTAATGAACCACAATTTCACCAATGCCTTCAATAGGAATAAATCATTTTATTCTGTGTATACTTGTGCCAGCACCACCGCTGCTAATACAAGTATACACTCCTAGAAATGGGATAAACAATGGTGAATCTATAGTTCGGGAAGATCATAAATAGTAATAAATTCTGTGTTTACATACAGAATCACGGCATCCCTGTTATGTAAAAATTATTTAATGTTCTGTTTAAATGTTTCATTGTTCATATTTATGTGAATAAACATCTAAACGTAGTTTCATAGTTTCTTATTTTAAGTTAGTTTGATCTGTTTATAACTTCATAAAGCTCTTAGTAAAGAGTCCACATGTGTTAGCTCTTGTTCAGAGTCATATATATGCCTATTTTGTAATTAATTTTCACACTTTCTTGCATTCAGCACAAGTAAAAGTTGCCTAGTTAATTTACTTTAAAGTACTTTAAAGTTTACCTGTATATAGACAGTATATAGAAACAACTGTTTAATATCACCTAGAAGACCAAAAGCACACCATTTGGTCACCATCGTCCTTGTTTATTTACAGCTGACATCTTCAACTTTGGAACCGTTTTCCTGAAAGGCTGACATCTATAGCCATGGAACAGTTTTCGTTAAAGGCTGACATTTTCAGCCATTGAACCAATTTCATTAAAGGCTGACATCTTCAGCCATGGATCAGTTTTCCTTAAAGGCTGACATCTTTAGCCATGGATCAGTTTTCCTTAAAGGCTGACCTCTTCAGCCATGGATCAGTCTCAGTACAGTATAGTACTTGTAGTGTTTTCTCTACGTCGGTGTTCGAAGTACATACGTCTCTCCTGTAGGTGTTTTGTACAGAAGAGGAGATACAATCAAATATAACCCTGAGCATTGCCTTCCCTTCTTCACCATTTCTGCAGTTGTAATCTTTGTTTGTGGATTTTCCTGTGCATCTCTTTCTCAGCAGGAGGATGTGCATCTTTTACTCACAGGAGGATAACCCAAGCCATGCAATACCAGTCAGTTTTGTAATCTTTGATTGTGACTTTTTCTGAGCAATTTTTTATTTAACGGTGTTTGGGGGAAGGGTTCATGGAGCTTTAGATACGTATAGATGTATCAGAATATAGGTATCCTTAAGGTTTATTAGGTATTATATCCTCTCTATTATTATTGTTCTCACCCTCACCATTGTCCATACTTGGGTTAGAGACTGACATGTCCCCCACCGTCACTGTCACAATTTCATCCTTTTCCATCACACTCGCACTCATGCATTGTAAACAGCTCGGTTAGAGACTGACATGTCCCCCACCGTCACTGTCACAATTTCATCCATTCATCAACACTCAAACTTATGCTGTTTTACATTCAAATTATTTCTTGTTGCGTTAAGTAAACTTGGGACATGATTAAAAGATACAGCTACTGCCTTGAAAATGTAAATGATTGTAAACTAATTTGTGCCCTTTACATTCATACTACCTTTCATTTACAGTCAAACCCACTCACTCTCTTTTTTTGTGTGTTTTTTTTTTTTTTTTTTTTTTTTTTTTTTACACTCCCTGTCACTCATCCAGTCCAACTTCTCCTCTCAACTTCCTGTCTATCATGTTTAGTAATCTCTCGCACTCAAAAAATTTCGCTTCCACTCGTAAATTCAATAACTGCTCAATATTTCGGGGTAGGACTTCGCCAGTGCGGATAAAAGTTAACATATGGGTAAAGGTCTGGGGGTCACGGTCAAAAAAATACATGTTATTTACGGGGGTCATAGGGGAGTTTTTTGAAAGCATACGTGAGAGGAGACTTGGGACAGAGGTAAGTGTCCTCTCACAAGTATAAAATTTGGTCCCACCCACATCTAATGTTATCCGGCTGGTTTGATCCATATGGATTTGCTCAAGTTTTTTATGGGTGGGGGAGGGGATCTTAATATTTTTTCGTTTTGGTTTTGTTGTCTTTTCTTCCACTTCACTTTCCCTATTTTCTTTCTCCTCTTTCTCTCGGTTCTCCTTTTCCTTCTTTTCTTTCTCTTCTTTTCCCTTTCTTTCTTTTTCTTCTTTTTCCTTTCTGTCCTTTTCTTTCCTTTCCTTCTCCTCTCTTTCCTTACGTTCTCTCTCCTCTTTCTCTTTCTTTTCTTTATTCTTCTTTTCCCTCACTTCTTTCTCTTTTCTTTCTTTCTCCTCTTTCTCTTTTTTCTCTCTTTCTATCTTTTCTTGCTCTTCCCTCTCTTTTCGTTCTTTCTCCTCTTTTTCTCTCTTCTCTTTTTCTTTTCTTTCCTTCTCTTTCCTTTCACTCTCCTCTTTCTCTTTTTTCTCTCTTTCTATCTTTTCTTTCTCTTCCCTCTCTTTTCGTTCTTTCTCCTCTTTTTCTCTCTTCTCTTTTTCTTTTCTTTCCTTCTCTTTCCGTTCTCTCTCCTCTTTCTCTTTTTGCTCTTTTTCCTTCTTCTCCTTCTCTTTTTTCTCTTTCTCCATCTTTTCTTTCTCTTCCCTCTCCTTTTGTTGTTTTTCCTCTTTTTCTCTCTTCTCTTTCTCCTTTTTTTCCTTCTCTTTTCGTTCTTTCTCCTCTTTCTCTTTTTTCTCTTTCTCCTTCTTTTCCTTCTCTTTTCGTTCTTGCTCCTCTTTCTCTTTTTGCTCTCTCTCCCTATCTTTGTCTTCTCTCTCTTTTCGCTCTTTTTCTCTTTGCTCTATCTCTTTCCTTTCTTTCTCTTTTCTATCATTCTCCTCTTTTTCCTTTCTTTCTTTTTCTTCTCTCTCCTTTAGTTCTTTTTCTCTTCGCTCTCTTTCTTTCCTTTCTTTCTCCTTCCTGTCATTCTCTTCTTTCTCTTGTTTTTCTTTCTCCTCTCTCTCCTCGCATAATACGGGCTCTGGGCATCCCGTCATTTCTTCATAGTCGTTGAACTCCAAAGAGTTCAACCCTATTTCTGTTAGCCTCTCCTCTTCACTCAATATCGGCGACATGCCGGGATTTGAGTGAAAAGGAGAGCGGCCCAGAGTTAAGGCAGTAGCTATCGCCGATATTGTAGATGAAGATGAAGAAGAAGAGGTAGAGGTGGAGGAGGAAGTAGAGCAGACGGTGGAGGTTGAGGAGGCGGATAATCTCCTGCATTTTCCTTGATAGGGTAGGGAGGGCCTTGTACGCTTCCTCTGAATGAAATCAGAGGTCATATCTTCTGGAGGAGCGTTCAAGGGTCTCCCTAACCTACTATTGAAGCCAAACGGTTGATTAAGATTGGGTTTATAACCCCGCCTCTCAACCACCAGATTCTTTTTGGCATTCGCCATGAACATTTCAAGTGCCCTTTGAGCCACTTCCCCTTTGTCACCCGTAGCGGTAGCAATAAGTAAATAATCGCCTGGCTTGGCATTGCAGGCATGGGGATTGTCGTTCCTCCTGTAGAGTTTTTTACAGACGGTACACTTGTACTGAAATCCTGCATGTTGTTCCCGCAGGTGGGTTATGCATTTGGCCTTGGTGTTAAAAGGCAGATCTTCACAGATCCCACAGTAGTAGTTGATTATCTGGAATAGAAAGAAGGACACGTCTCACTTTCAACGTTACTGCCTGAACCAGACTGGCAGATCCCTTCCAGTATATTTTCTTAGCCGGTCATGATGTACGACGCGTGGCTTATGCCTCGGCGATTCTTGAACTCGATATAGGATATCAGATATTTTCGTTATCACTTTAAAAGGACCTTTCCAAGGTCTCTGTAATTTCGGGTTTAAACCTACTTTTCGAACCGGGTCGTACAACCAGACTGCGTCACTGACTTCGAACTCTCTCATATTGGTTTTGAGGTCATATTGTCTTTTCATAGCATCGCTCGAAATCTGCATTCTTCTTCTTGCAAACTCATGCACATCATATAGCCTATCTCTCAACTGGCTAGCATACTGACTTCCATGTAACCGCTCTGACTCTTCCCTTTCAGGCTCACCGAATATCAAGTCAATAGGTAATCGGGGTTCTCTACCAAATACCATCATACTTGGACTTATTTTAATTGATTCATGAACCGAAGATCTATAGGCCATCATCACTAAAGGAACATATTGATCCCAATCTCGTTGGTGTTCTGAAACAAAGGCCGACAACATGTTAATAATGGTTCGATTAGCCCTTTCTATCATTCCATCGGACTGGGGTCTTGCCTTAGTAGTCCTAGTTTTCTTAATCCCTAGAATCTGACAGACTTCCTGAAATAATAGGCTTTCGAAGGAAGCACCTTGGTCAGTATGAATGAAAAGTGGGGTGCCAAACCTACAGATGATATTATCTATAAGCGCTCTTGCAACCGTTTTCGCCTCAAGATTCTCCAGTGGTATGGCTTCAGTCCATTTCGTGAAATAATCACCAATGACCATTAGATATCTTTTCGGGGCATTGCCATTCATAGGGGTCGTCCGAGGAAGAGGACCCATAAAATCTATGGCTATTCTTTCCCAGGGTAAACCAACGTTATACTGCTTCATTGGGGCTTTACCTTTTCTTTGAGCTACTCTCTTTGATCCACAGATCTCACATTCTCTACACCAATCCTCTACATCCCCCTTTAAACCATACCAAAAGAATCTATCTTTTACCTTGTACAAAGTTTTTGAAATACCAAGATGGGCACCAGCAGTACTATCATGCAAATGACAAAGAATGAATCTTCGTAGAGATCTAGGGACAACCAAAAGGTACTTTATCTCTTTCCCATTAAAGTTTTCCCACCTCCTATATATCACTCCGTCTCGCAAATGCAGAAGTTCCCACATATGCCAATAGTATTTCATTTCCAAACCCTGGTCAGCTATTTCACTCCACTCTGGCTTCTGTCCACTCTCTTTCCAGTCGTGCAACTTTTTCAATACTTGATCTGCTAATTGTAAATCTCTCATCTTAACAGAATCAAAGTTTTCCCAGTCTATATCTACTTCTTCAGTACTATCTTTCCTACGTATGTGGCTATTACTATTATTACCTAAACTGGTTTCGGAACCAGGACTGTCGGGGTTATCGTCACTGGAAGTTCCAGGTTTTTGCTCAGAGTTTTCTATTCCTTCGTTTCTACTAACCTTACCACAAACACCGAAAGATTGATTTCTATTATCGGTTGCTACACTATCAACTTCTCTAATTTTCCCTATTTTCTTAGCTCTATTTCCATCCATTGAGCCTCTCTTAAGCCTCCCTGACTCACTTCTTAATCTTTTGTCAGGAGGAACCCTTTGTTCACTAATCAGACAAGACATCTTTCCAGACATCTTTATTACCTCTACTCCTTTCTCTATGTAGCTAACTATACTGGTCCAAATAGTGGGAACCGAAGCCACAGCTATTGCCAGAATACAACTCAAAATATGTACTAAGTAAAATCCTAATACTTTACTGGAAGTAACCAACGAACTACCAGTCTGCCTAATCCTATTAACAGAGACCATTTCTTGATCATTTTCCACCTGTTCTCCAGAGAACTTGCTCTCTACCCGTTCACAATATTTACAGTTTACTTCTACACAGGGCCTCCTTGACAAAGCATCACAGTTGCTATGCAGTCTCCCTGCTCTATGCTGAATAGAAAAATCATAGGCAGATAAGAACGTCAACATTCTAGCTAACTGTCCATCCAAGATTTTAAAATTCAACAACCAACGAAGACTACCATGGTCAGATCTAACTGTGAATCTATTTCCATAAAGATAATGGTGGAAGTGTTTTATGGAATTTACTACGGCCAGCAGTTCCCTGCGAGTGACACAGTAGTTTCTTTCAGCTCTCGAAAAACATCTGCTAAAATAACAGATAACCTTCTCCTCACCATTCTGAATCTGGGACAACACGGCCCCCTGTCCAACATTAGAAGCATCACAGTCTAAAACAAAGGGATCAGTTTCAGTGGGGAAAGCGAGGATAGGGGCCCTGCATAAGGTATCCTTTATCATCTGAAAAGACTTTTCACATTCCTCGGTCCATTCAAAGTTCTTGTTCTTTTCAGCAAGCTGATGAATAGGCTTTGCAATGGTAGCGAATTGGTACACATATGACCGATAGTAACTTGCCAAAGATATAAAACTTTTTGCTTCCTTAGCAGTTTTTGGAGTGGGCCAATTTTTAACAGCTCGGATCTTATCAGGAGAAGTTCCTACACCATTTTCATTGATTGTATGTCCGAGAAAAGTTACCTCTTTCTGAAATAAGTGGCATTTCTTGGGGTTTAGTTTTAGATTAGCTTTTCTCAGCCTCTCAAAGACCATTTCTAAGTTAGTAAATTGCTCTTCGAAAGTCTTTGAATGACAGATAATATCGTCCAAGTACAAGACGACTACTTTCCAAAGAAGGCCAGAAAATACCATCTGCATAAGCCTAGTAAAGGTAGAAGGAGAGTTGCAGAGGCCAAAAGCTAGCTTCCGCCATTGCCATTGCTCACCCCCAGGTATAGAGAATGCAGTTAGATGTCTATTTTCTTCAGCAATGTCGACCTGCCAATAACCATTTTTCATATCGAGGCAGGACCACCATTTCGATCCTGACAAAGCGTCAAGACTGTCATCAATTCTAGGAAGGGCTTGACAGTCCTTAACAGTCACCTCATTAAGACCACGAAAGTCACAACAAAATCTAATAGAATTATCAGGTTTAGTGACCATAACAACAGGAGCATTCCAAGCACTCTGGGGACACTTCTCTATGATACCATCTTCTACCATTTTCTGAATCTCTTGCTCAGCAATTTTTCGTTTTGCAAGGGGTATTCTATAAGGGATCTTTTTCACGGGTTTGGCATTTTGTACATCTATATGATGTTCAATTAACGTAGTATGCCCTATGTCACTGGAGTTTTTAGAGAAAATATCCTGATGTTTAATCAGGAATTGCTGTAATCTAGATTTCTGTGACATGTCTAAGTTAATGGATGATCTATCAAATAATGGTGCCAGATGTTCAGGCAAATCAGTGGGAGTATCACTGCTTTCATTAACTTGAGACTGTCGGGATAAATTACCATTATCACTGTCTACCGACTCTACAGGCAGCAGAACTGCCGTTACCGTGTCTTTATTTACCAAAATTGGTTCATTGCTAAAATTAGCCAGTCGTAGGGGAATGTTTCCAAGTTTGGGGTCTACCAAAACCTTCGCTACCATTACACCAGTTTTCTGCACAAAGTTATTAGACGGTTCTATTATGCCTAATCTACTCCTGTCCAGATTATCCAGCGGTTTTCCTGAAACGATCACCTCAGACTCAGGGGGTACACTCACATTTTCTACTAAAGCTACTCTACAACATTGCGGTTGGACACCATTGCTCATAAAGCAAGGAATTTCCACTCCCTTTACTTTCAGGCAGCTTCTGCTTATCATTAAATCACATTTATTCGTGATCATAAAATCAATGCCAAGGATCCCATCATGGGTTATGTCTGCAAACAGAACCTCATGCTGAAAAGTACATTTCCCCAGTCTAATTTGAACAACTGCTTTTCCATGAAATGGTTTAGTTTCCCCGGTTACCGTAAGTAATTGTGTATTTACAGGAGTTAGGCAAGGTTCCATTCTCTCTCCCCATGTATTTAGTAATGAGCTATTTAGAATTGTCACATTCGCACCTGAATCGCATAACAACGTCACTGTTTTTCCATTTACGGTAGCACGAACAAAATAACCATCATCGTCATTTCCGGTGTTATTAAGCTGAACAATTTTGGACCTTACATTGTTAAAGGTCGAGCTGCGGTCCTCAGACTTGACCCGTTTTCGTTTCCCTGTCGGCGAGGTTGAAATGTGTTATCAGGGTGCTCGGTCGGTCTGCTATTACCATTTCGCTGCTCGTAGGGTCTCGCAAATCTGCTATTGTTTTGACCCACTTGTGGCCTGTTTCTTTGCCAGTTATTACCCCTGAACCGATTTCTGGAATTAAAATCTGGGTTAGGTCTATGTGACCTGTTTTGTCCGAAAAAATTGTTATTGTTCCCGTTTTTAGGTCTCGGCAAATATTCCGCTGACCTTTGTCCCTTCTGCAATTTTTCAACACTCTCAACAAGTCCATGCACAGTTTCAGCCATTTTCCTCATTTCGCTCGAACATTTATCAGTCTCAGAGGTCTCGCTTAGTGACCCAACGTTCTTACTACGCTGTCTATCAGCTATTCGTTGCGCTTCCATTTTCACGGCTAAAGTTTCGGCTTCCTGAATGCTTTTCGGACTGCATTCTCGCAATCTCAGTCTCATTTCTGAATCTAGCAAAGAATCAATAAAATGATCTAGTGCCAAAGTGTCTATCAAATCTGAGCTTGCGCCCGGATAAGACTGTCTGGTTAGTTTTTTAACGTTTTGAGCCAATTCGGGAATGGTTTCCCCCCTTTGCCTCACTCTATTTTTTAGTTGTGCTCGGTACACTTCAGCTCTATTTACAGTTCCGAACCTGCACTGTAAGGCGGACACCAAGCCTGAAAAGTTGCGCCTGTGTTCCGAATCTACTTCGCTTAGTAAAGACCGTGCACTACCCGTCAAACTGCTTGCCAAATGTAAAGCTTTGGTCTCGCTACTCCACTGATTTATTTCTGCTACTATATTGAATTGAGTAAGATACTCGTCAATGTCGGACTGACCATCATACAATTGCGGTTTCACCCTCGTGTGCGGATTCTCGTGCGACCTTACATGCAAACTTGCACTCTCACCATGACCCATAACATTATTTGGTCTACTGGACCCAGAAACCGGGAAACGTGAATCGCTCCCTCTTCTATTATTTGTATTTCTGTTATCTATTTCCTGCACATGGCTTTGCAACTCACTCAGTTTCTTATTAAACCTGTCTAACCTACTCTCCAGTGTCTCACTCAAAGACGACATCGTATTTTTCACATCATTAGCCAGCGATGTAATTTGCGTGTAAATATCACGATCAGGGCTAGAATGTCTAGAATTTCGGTCTATACTGCTATTCCTGGAAGGAATCTGCTCAGTTTCGGTGTCTCGTTCTACCATGTCATGTGAGGAATGGCCTTGTTCCATTTTTTTTTTTTTTTTTCACTACAGATCGTTTTAAAGAAAAAGTGCCCCAAAAATCGGAAGGTTATGGGACCTTAGGCCTATATGCGGAACAAAAATTCTGTCAGGACGAGAAGGAATAAATATGTATCGCACTTCTGTGACACCAAATGTAACCCTCCGACCCTTTGCTCAGCTTTGTTAGAGATACGTCAGGAGGTCAGGATTTGCTTTGGCCGAGCTATCGCTGTCAAAGGAGTCGGAACATTACATGAAAAACCAGGATTCCATTATCCATCCTGATTTATTGTGGGTTCGGGCAAGGGACATGGTAGACTCAAGATTAATTTACACTCAACAGATTTTTAATGGACAAGCATAGGATTTAAACAACGATTTTTACAAGATATTTAAATTAAGAAACTCACATTAACTATGTGCATCATTAATTTAGTTCTCGATAGAACTCATACAACAAGAATTTCGGACTAGATATCATAAAAACTGGACAATTTCTGACACGTTCTCCCAAATTTCCTTGTGCAAGGAATTCTCTTAAGTTAAAAAGCTTTAACCACGACTCGCTGGACGATTCTCCAGTTCTCAGAGTCCGTAATCATTGCTTAATACCAGAAATAAAGTTAAGGGATGAAATCCGGGGTATGTCCCGAAATTCGGGTAAACCGGTCAAAATCTGGGAAAGCTTCCAAAATCTGGGAAAGCTTCCAAAATCTGGAAATCTGGGAAAGCTTTATAAAAACTGGGAAAATCATCAAAGACAGAGACTTATCACACTGGTATGTTCCATAGGAACCCTCTCCAGGTCTATTCTCCACTCTGAAATCCGGGAAATAAGTTTTGCCCGATTTTCTATACCTCTCTCATGGTGCTTTTCCCAATTTTCTCGACCTTGCCACTTGAACAGTCTGGCTACTGGTGCCGAACGCTGCGTTGCACCGGGTATTTATACTCTCTGGGTTGCTAGGTTGGGGGCACGAGCATTCTATTCTATCCAAGGTAATACCTTATGAGAACCACTCCGATTGGCCGGCTTGCCAGCTATGAACCAATCAAAGCGGTCGTTCCTAAAAGGAAATTCAACATGGCGGCGGGAGAACTTTACAGAAATGTAAACAGTAGAAAAACTTGGATTTTAACTTATAACACTCTTTTTAAAAGGTAATTATTGTCCAGAGACATTGTTTATGTATTGCCTCAATTGTCTGTTCAGCCGATACATGCCTTAATGGGCACAATTACTTGTACGGATCGTAAACAACAGAAATGACAGACGGTGCAATTTGTCAACATTGAATCCCTTTGTCGTACGGATGAAATGAGAGAAACCAGCCTGAGTGTGCAACACATTCGACTGATTCCACACTCAGAGTCAAGTTAACTCTACTTGCAGCGTACTATAGTGATACAGTCATTCAGGCTTTATATTTCCTGAACAATACTGATGGGGGCTGATATGTTACAATAAGCCTTTACGTTTGAGCCGTCATAGAATCTGAGGCCTGACCCATCGGCGTGCAATTAAAGAGGGAAGCAAAGTTGCCAACCGTGATTGGGTTAACTACCATGCATAAAATAATAAAAAGTAGAAGTAAAACGAAGATCAGGAATCGATACAATTAACTTACTCCACCCATCAAAGACACTAAAGGGTAAGAAACACAAACATTAAGCGACCAGACCATAATGGAAACCTAAACAAAGGCCATAAGGAACGTTACTTTCCCACAAAATGGCCAACTGGCCATCTAAAATAAAAAGACACGTCAAGTGATACACACAGTAAGTAACAAACAACAACATACATAAACCGCCACGGAAGAACCGCCTTGGAACGGTCAGTGGAAAGAATTCCACTGGGGCTTAAATCGATTTTACATGGCCATAATCTCTGTCGCGGTATACACTATTTTTAGGCTGCATGAAGGCTTCCTAACTCATCAGTGTAACAACGAATACAAAAACTACAGAGATGAAACAAGGTTGAGGACTCGATAGCATACAACAACATAATTGCTGGAGCAAAAGAAAACCAATAGTTAGACTCCGAGTTAAAAACAGTTAAAACCTACGATAAGACATGTGCGCAGTCTGATCAGAGTCTTCGCTGTGCGCTCTAGTGATAACTATGGGCCCATTGCTCCTTCATGCAAGAGAAGTCTCTGGTTAAACTACAGTGCTGTAGGCTAATTCTGCGCACTTAAGACTTTGAGCTTTTGTTTCATCCATTCCAGGGATCCAAAACCTATTTTGCAGCACTATGCTATACAGTTGTCTTAGCTTGTTAAAAGACAATAGCAACCTTTAATTTCTCTGGTGCAGTTATGTTGTGGTCTGTCTTTAAATAGACACACCCCCATGTTAAGACGCCATCACTTTTGTCTGCTAATTCCGCGCACCCAAACAATAACATCCAGTCAAGATACAATACTTTAGACAAGGAAAGATGTTGTGTTGTTATACTTGATTTGTCATGTATTTATTAAATGCTGATGGTCCAGTTGGTTGAAAAAAATAGATGTCTGTAAAAAAAAATCAAAATTAAGTAAGGGCCTGTGGCGCTCATTAAGCCTGATTCAGGTAAAAACAAAAAATACATTTCTTTCGCCCAGTTTACCCCCCAAGTCTCATCCAAAATAATATTTGAAGCTTTGTTTTGATACCTGTCAAAGAAAAATGAAAAGATTTAATCAAGTCCATTTAATTTTGAAAAAATCCCAACGCGCCGAATTGGCAGATGCGCAGAATTAGCCTACATGACTGTATATGGATGCGCAGGCTGATCTAACTCTTCGCTGAGTGCACATGTAAGTTGAAGGTTTTGCCGTGCGCTGGCTCAAATAGAAGTGACTGCAATGATCTGGAATCGATACAATTAACCCACAGCTCCCATCAGAGACACCAAAGGGAAAGAAACACAAACATGAAACAAGCAGATCTTAATGGAAGCATCACTGTTTATAACGGAAAACCATAGGCCAAAAGGACAGTACCTTTCCCACAAAACGGCCAATTCGCTGCCCAAAACATAAAGTATAAGCGATACACACACTCAAAGACAAACCATAACACAAATAAACCGCGACATAAGAACCGCTTTGGAACGGTCAGTGAAACGAATTCCTATTGGGTGTTTGTTTGTGTGTGTGTGTGTGGGGGGGGGCTTAAATCGTTTTCATGCGGCTGCAATCCTCGCCCTTACTTCTGTCGCGGATTAGACACATACAACAAGAAACAACTGAAATATAAACCAACAGACGGACTCCGGCTAGCCCTCTGTAAACAAGGCCAATCGGCCATCCAAGACAAAAAGAAACCAGCAACACACACATGCAGACGAAGAAAAAAAATCCACATCCGCACATCCTAAAAAGAAGAAACGCCTTGGAACGGGCAGTGAAAACGTTTTTCACTTTGGTTGTCGGTGTGTGTGGCGGGGTGGGGGGAGGGGTCTTAAATCGATATACACGGCCGCAATCCGCGCACTTACTTCCGTCGCGATGTCGACAAATAATTTGTTCAGTACGCACGAAGGCTTAACAAAGGAAGGCCTAACTTTAGAGTTTGATATAAAAGCTGAACATCACCTTCTGTTATAAACACATTTTTATTCAAACTATCCTAATAAGGAAACTGGATACAGATAATACTTAAGCGGAGGAGTTGATGTATATTTTAATTGCTTCAGTTCATTAACATGCACATTGTATATTCCGAACAGCGCATAACAAACCCCATCAATAGACCAGGGCCCATTTGCTCAAAACGTCGTCAGCTTAATGTTCATCAATATAGTTATTTCACTACATTTGAGGTACTGAAAAAAAATCATATTTGCAAATATTTACCCAAACAGATTTTTCATCAGATGGTAGTCCATGTAAATGTAAGAATATGACAGCAAAATATGTTTAATCGAAAGTCACCATTTTAGTAATTTATTGCATTTTGCATAACAATGATATTAATCCACAGAACCACAATGCGTAAAATACTATCATAGAATTGTGACTGAAGGTGGCTTTTAAGCACTGCAACAGAGGCATTTCATATAAAATACCTAAATAGTACTGAAAATTATTGATTCCCCCAAAATTTAAAAATTGCCATTATCTCACCTGGTACTATCTTTAAATTCAGTGTATGGTAGCCAAAAATGACCAGTTCTACCAATTTTGCAACAAGCTCATTGATTGGGTTGAGGTGTTGAAATCTCTTGCATTTATCTGGTAAAATGATTGCCCTTCTTCTGTGCTTTTAGTACTTCATTTAATTTCATTCATGCAATTTATAACAAATTAAACAATCACTGCACCAAAGCTTCACTGTGTTATTGATTGTGTTTTCAGGATTGGTGTTTTGATAATGGAATTAAATAATAATAATAAAAAAAAGAAATTAACATAAAAACAGTTTATTCCCATATTTGTACGTCTTAGACAGTATTCTAGTTTTATTTTGGATAGCCTATTGGCCATTTTGTTGGGAAGAAACTGTCCTTTTGGCTTTCCGCTATTGATGTTTCCATTAGGGTATGCTGTTTCATGTTTGTATCTCTTTCCCTTTGATGTCGCTGATGGGAGGTGTGGGTTGATTGTATCGATTCCTGATCATTGCCTCTACTTCTATATTCCAAGGGGTCAGAATTATATAGGCGTGCGTTCGTGATGGACAAGCAAGAGTCTTGCCTCTTTACATATAGAAACGTTAGGTATTGTACAGCTACTAAGGTGCTGATCATATAACGCATGATATCCAAAACTTTAGACTTCCTCCTAATATTGTGACTTGTTCGATCCCAAGGCGATCACAAGGAAGTATTTTCAGGGGAGATAACTCAAATACCATGGTACCTAGAGTTGTGGTTTTTTAGTATAAAACACATACTCAAGGTCTTGTATAATTGTACCCAGTAATATCAATATATCTCAAAAGGTTTAGGAGTTTCGGCGAAAACAAGGTGATCATAAGGAAATATCGTCAGGGGAGATAACTCAAATACCGTGGCACGGCTCTTACGCTCAACCTCATGTATAAATGGTCACAGTACTAGCAATATATCTCAAAGATTATTTGAGTTACTGCGATCACAAGGTGATAACAAGGAAATAATGTCAGGGGACATAACTCAAACACCATGGAACAAAGCGTTGATGTTCTTGCACAAGACACGCCTACTCAACCTCATGTATAATGGTACCAAGTAGAATCAATTGGCATTGGAGTTACGACGATAAAAAAGAAATACTGTCAGGTGATATAACCATAAACCACGGCACATAGAGTTGTGGTTCTTGTACATGACATGTCTATTCAACCTCATCTATAATAGAACCAAGTATCATCAATTTATCTCAAAGGGTATTGGAGTTACGTCAATCACACAAAAATACTGTCAGGGGAGAATCACAAAGAAGGGGCGATAACCACAATACCATGGCATCTAGAGTTGTGGTTTGTGGCCATGGTGCAGGGCTAGGGTTAGGGTTAAAGTGTATTATAGTTACAACGATCACAGGGTGATCACAAGGAAACACTGTCAGGGGAGATAAATCAAATACCATGGCACCAAAAGTTGTGGTTCTTGCGCATGACACGCCTTCTTAACCTTTTGTACAATTGTGCCAAGTGCCATCAAAATATATTAAGGTATTGAAGTTATACCCATTACAAGGTTTTGTCTACGGACGGATAGACGAACGGGCGCCAGGCTGATTGCTATATTCACCGAACCTATTCGGTCGGTGTAGAGGATGGTGGGCGTGAGCGGAGAGTTGGGAGGGGGGGGGGGAGGGGTTAAAAACAGAGATATGGAAATAAACTGACAATTCCCACCATTCCCATCTTTTGATGTAAGGACATCCTGACGAACCTGTTCTTTAATTATCTCCACATTCAATCTGAAAAACGTTTCCGGGTGTTTCTCTGGAAGGAAGTCGTCACGTGACCAGCCGAAGTCTCGTATAATTCCACGTGCTACTTCATCTACAACGCTGATGCCATCCAAATGTGGAGTGACGTCATTTAGTAGCGTTGTCTTTCGGTACTGTGCGGACCACATATAAATATTTTCAACTTACCCATGTTTTGATTTCTAGGAGATAATAGAATTTGCGAGACATTACGAAAACACGCCTATACAAATACATTGTAAATTTTACCGCCTAAAAACGAAAATTCTAAGATTAAAAATTGTGATATTTGTCTCATTTCTGCTCGATTTATAGATTTGGATACACGTTAACACCGCCTCATTGAGGCGGTTCTAATGAGTACCCACACTCTATATTCTAGAGCAGAAATAAGAATATAAGATTTACCCCTGTAAACCCCAGTTTTACTGTATAAAAGTGGGGTTCAAAGGTGTCAAAATTATATAGGCGTGTTTTAATATTTAATATAATTAATAATATACTGATATGTAATATATTTATTTCTCTTATTTATCCTCTAAAACAAAGATTGTGTTGAAGAAATATATGGACTGCATGATGCTTCCACGCAGAGCTGAAACCGGCCCGCACTCTAGTAGTGGTAAACCGCTTAGAGGATCTAAGCCTCTCCAGGAACCGCGGTGCGAGTCGGACCGCCCATGCTAATAAACCTAATTGGCATTTCATCTCAAAGTCGGGTAAAAGTCCCACAAAATTGAAAGCAACGTCTCCAAAATGACCTTTGTTGACGGGGACGTTAAACCTCAAATCAAACAAACAAAACATAGATTGTGCGTACCCGTTAGAGTGAGTGAGTGAGTTTTAGTTTTACGTCCCACCAACAGCTAAGGTCATACGGAGACGGGACCTAGGTTTAAAGACTCATCCGAAAGTCTGGAGAAGCCCGGGATCGATCCTGCGATCCCTGGTTTACAAGGCGAGTAGCGTAACTAGTGCACCACGGAGGCTTCTACGTACCCGTTAGAACCGCATCGATTTGTAACCTCCACAATCTATATTTTGGGCAAAAATAGAAACCATATAGCATTTTTTGATCTGAAAATTATCGTTTTTTCTTCGGTAAAATTTACAATGTATTTGATTAGGCATGTTTTCGTAATGACCACGGAGTTTTTATGATAATCATGTTAGAAAAAAAATATTGATTTGCATTTATTGATATCGGTGAAAAACATACTACACATATTGCAACGATCCGTACACGTAAAATGAAATCTACAGGTAGTTAATTTCCGCGCGAATACATACAACGATTATAAAACATAAATAACTTGCATGTACAGCAAATGATTTTAAAATGTATCTCCTTTCACTCCTGATTGTTGAAACGAGTCGAATTCAAAATTTGGACACTTGATTTTCCGAAAAAAGGTGTATCGCCGTTTACAGAAAACGCAATCTCTCCAATATTAGTCTATGAATAGGTTTTCCAGTACGGAAATTCCCTGGGAAATAGAAAACTTTGATATTTACCCATATAAGCCTTGAAAGGGGGACTGGAAAGTAGGGTAGACCAAGATCAGACGCCACACTGCTTGCTTAAAACATGTAATATAGCAAAACGTAAACATAATATGAAATAATCAGACAGCCTTAAACAAGAAATGCACATGTACGTGTCCAAAACAACAGGGAAATGGTTAACAGTTATAAAAATGAACTTTGTATTGGCATCCCAGGTGTGTGTGTGTGTGAATTTGGGTTTAGCGTCGCTTTCAACAATTTTTCAGTCATATCACGACGGTGTCTGGTTGCGACAGGGAGCTCATTGCTCACTTTTATAGTGCTGCCTCACTGAAGTATCATGTCCCAGACACGTTACATGATACCACACCCAGTCACATTATCCTGACACTGGGTCGACCAGTCCTAACTCTACCCCGTAGATCTGAGTGCCAAGCGAGGAGCAGCTAGTACCATTTTTAACGACTTTGGTATGTCGCGGCCCAGGATCGAACCCGTGACCTCCCGTTCCCCGGAGCGGACACTCTACCAACTGAGCTATCGGGGCCGGTTGGCATCCCGGGTATGTAATAATTAAATTGTTTTCCAATATATGCTTCCAGTTCCGAAGTTGTACATTCACAAATGAGCCCCGCCAAGCGATTTTGATAAATTTTAACTGCGCATGCCCAGCTATTCAGAGGGCCCAGGCATTTGGCTTTCTGTCTGAAGGTTCCTCTTGATTCACTGCTTGTATGAGCGAGCAGCGAAGGTTCTGGCGAGCCTGCACCTTCCCTGCTCGCATACGCGATAAGTACCCAAATCGCTTGACGGGGCCCACATAGTCTAGACACAGATTTGTGCAGTGACTGATACGTGTCTTCATTATATGCTCAAAGTTCCGAAATGTGTGTACAAAAATAACTTACAATTAACAATAACTATCTTTAAAATGTGAAGACCTATATCAGACGACGCGTTCGGCGGCGTCTGATCTGAGTCTACACAGATGCCAATGTCCAAGAATTGGCCGCTAGGCATATATGGGTAAGTGTTGACAAATGTGCAAATGAAAATTTCACCAATAAAAAAGAGAAAGAAAAGAGGAGGGAAAGAAAAAACAACAACAGTATATTTTCGAAAAAAAAATCGAATTCACAACAACATGAGCCCTTGAATTAAGTATTGATTTACTGCATTTCCCTGGAAAGACGATATTAGTACAAAGTACTAAATGTCAGTTTTGGCTTATTTATTTTAGTTGAAGTTAAACTTCCCCCGCAACACTATTTAGTTCATTTTAGGCGTTGCTTCCATTTTTTCCAACTCGGTAGAACCGCCTCATTGAGGCGGTCTAAATTACAGATTGTGGGTACTCGTTAGAACCGCCTCAATGAGGCTGTCTAAAAATATAGATTGTGGGTACTCGTAAGAATCGCCACAATGAGGCGGTTCTATCGTGTACCAACAAGCTATATTTTAAGCAGAAATAAGAAAAATATCACAACTTTTCGCCTTTACGTTTTTCAGGTGTTACAATTTACAATGTATTTGTATAGGCGTAATTTCGTAATGAACATTAAACTTCAATACCTCGAACACGGGTAATTTGTTTTCGAACTCACTCTTGAGTCCCGAGAAAATTCTTCATCACGTGAACAAATTCGTAAAGTGAATGCCCCTTTACACCCCGCTTTATACAGTGAAAACTAGGGAATACAGGGGTAAACATTATTTTGCTTATTTCCAATCCAAGACATAGGTAGCGGTTCCTTGTTAGAAACACCTCAATGAGGCGGTTCTAACGAGTACACATAACTTATGTTTGGATTATAAATAAAAAAGTATCCGTTTTTCTTAGGAAAAGTAGTCATTGAAAAGAAATGAAAGAATGCACTATGTCACACGGGAGTGTTAGCCTGAGGCGGTTCTAACGAGCACCCACAACCTATGTTTTAAATGGAAATTAGAAAAAAAAAATATCACAAATCATTACGATAATTGCGACATAGTGCATTTTTTTCACATCTTCAAAATGGCTACTTTTCTGATGGAAAACCATGATATTTTTCTTATTTATGCTGCAATCTTAGGTTGTGGGTGCCATATTCCTTTCAAATCAGGGCCCTGCTATTCAGGTTGCTGTGCCTAAAGGCAAATCTGTAAACGCGAAGTTTTACAAGAAAAAAGTTCTTCGAAAATTGAAGAAATATTTCAAAGAACGAAGACCCGCAACTGGTTTAGCCAATGCCAGATTGCTACATGACAATGTGTCATCGCACAAGGCGTTCATTGTACAAGACTATCTGAAGCAGGAAAAGGTTGTTAAACTCCCCCACCCCCCGTATTCCATTGACCTTGCCCCGTGTGACTTTTTTGTTCCCGCGGCTGAAAAAAATAACCTTTATGGTCGAAAATTTGTACAGCGCAAACACCTCGGACCTCAATATTCCAGTGCCTTCATAGTATACCTCGAAAAGACTACCAAAATGCATTCAATGATTGGATCAGAAGACTGGAAGTTTGTATATCTGTTAAAGGGGAATACTTTGAGGGGACAAAATATCATCGAAATCTATCACGGAATCATTTTTATGTGCTAAGTTGCATTCATATTTGAACAGTCCTCGTAGCCCCAGATATTCATATTAAAGATAAATGCGTAAGGGAGGTTATTATAGTGTTATCTTTAAATGCATGATGCATATCCTTATACGCATCGCCTGAATGACACAATTTTAACGCATGCGTGCTGTGAGAATCGCCCCAGTGAGGTGATTTTAATGAGAACGCACAACCTAACTCTGTACCAAAGAAAATAGAAAAAAAAAATAATATTTCTATTTTATCATATGACGTCGCGACATATATAAAATTTGTATAAAATTTGGTAGCCCACATGCCAATAAGTTAGATAACGATACACGTAGGCCTACGACGCCCAAATTGACACATTTATCAACACATTTTGGAGAAAAATAAATAAATAAATGCGATGAAAAAAATGATAAAAAAGAATCTTGCATTTGTGTTCATGTATAATAAAATTTAGTAAAACACGAAAAGATTGGCTGCCTCGTGCAAATGGAAATGGGATAGGCTGGTTACTTATTGACTTGCCCTCGTATTTAAGGCGGTCCTTAGAATGCGATTCGAAATCTCTAGCTATAGACGGGCTTAATGACCCGCTAACAACGTTTACCATTCCATTCAACTGATGATTAAAAGCGGATTTGAGGTATGGGGACCTTTTTATTAGATAAGCATGTCTATGTGAAATAATGGCCGCAACATGATGTCAGAAATGACAAATATTAAGTAAAAAGTGAAATATATCCCATATTTTTTCAGCATATATTGTGGTACTTCTTAGAATTGAGACTGTTCTAACGAGTACTTTGAGCCAAAGTAAGGCAGACAATGTTCATTCCCGTAAACCCCACTTTGCCCTATATAAAGCTGGGTTTAGATGGGTCTACCATGTTTGCTGTATGTGTTACAGAAGGCCAATACAAGCTTCCTGCGTTATGTTGGTTACCTAAACTTCCAAACACGGTTTATTGCAAATTCAAAGTCTTGTACCAACACAGAACTTCATGCGGACTGAATAAATTATTTGTCTAAATCGCGACGGAAGTAAGGGCGAGGATTGTGGCCACGTAAAATCGATTTAAGCCCCCCACAACCCCGCCCCCCCCCCCCCCCCCCCCGTTGAAATCTTTCCACTGACCGTTCAAAAGCGGTTCTTCTGTGGCGGTTTATTTTTGTTGTTGTTTGTTACTTACTGTGTGTATCACTTAATGTGTCTTTTTATTTTGGATGGTCATGTGGCCCATTTTGTGGGAAAGTAACTGTCCGTATGGCCTTCCTTCATTTAGGTTTCCATTATGGTCTGGTCGCTTATTGTTTGTGTTTTTCCCTTTGGTGTCTTTGATGGGTGGAGTAAGTTAATTGTATCGATTCCTGATCTTTGTTTTACTTCTTCTTTGCTAAATTATTAATTTAATGCTTTACTGCCATCAAAAACATGTGATAAAATATTGCAACGAAATCTATGTAGATCAGTGAGAAATCTGTTTTGGTCTATAAACAATTCTAATGAAGGTTTAATTGTGGCCACGTAAAATCGATCTAAACACCCGCCCACACCCCAACCTCCCCCCCCCCCCCCGCCCCGCCCAGTGGAATTCGTTTCTGCTGACCGTTCCAATGCGGTTCCTCTGTCACGGTTTATTTTTGTTATGGTGTGCCTTTGGGTGTTTGTGTCGCTTATATTATTTTATTTTGGATAGCCTATTGGCCATATTGTGGGAAAATAACTGTCCTTTTAGCTTTCCGCTATTGATGTTTCCATTGGGGTCTGTTGTTTCTTGTTTGTGTTTCTTTCCGTTTGGTGTCTCTGACGGGAGCTGTGGATTAATTGTATCGATTCCTAGTCATTGCCGCCACTTCTATTTTAAATAAATTCAAATATAGACGCTTCTGTTCTTCAGGTCTGTCTACTTATGATTTTTTTAGCCTTTACACCACACTTCCCCATAGTCTTATAAGAGAAAAACTAAACGATTTCCATAGGGAAGATTCCAACTAACTTGCGATTTAATTGGATGGCTATTTCATAGGGAAGACTCCATCTATCTTGCATGTAATGTAAGCAATGTTTTTTTTTTTTTTTTTTTTCACTTTTAAAGCGTATACATACTATACTTTATGGTCATGTAGCTCTCACCTTTCTACTTGACAATATTTAAAAACGGTCTGGTACTAAATTATTTAGAAAATAATGCGGGTATTCCAATGTCTTCCAATTGCGCACCCCTTGTGGCTGAACTGTTCTTGTCTTGTTATGAAAGACTTCTCTGTAGTTAACATGTCTGATTTGACATGACAGTCTACAGATTTAATTTATCTAATTACTTGACGTGCTGCAAACTGTAATATGCAGTACGTCGGTCAAACTAACCACATGCTTAAAACTAGATTGAACGAGCATTATCGTAGAATGAGTAAGCCTAAGAAAACTGACACTTTCTTGTACCGGCACTTTCGACGTACAGGTCATTCTGTAAATAACATTATTATACAACCAGTGGAAAAACTTTATTACGATGCAAATTCTACATCTAGATTCAAAATAATCAAAAGACATGAAGCTGAACTGAAATGGATTAAATTTTTACAGACCCCTTTTCCACTGGGATTTAATGACAACATGTATCATGAGGGTAATATTTCCAGAATGCCAGACTTTGATATTTTCTCACTCCTGGAATGTCGAAAACGCAGAACTAGATCTCACGGCACCAGGAAAAATGGAAACTTTAAACGTAAATCACGTGCGTTTAAACGAAACAATACTAGACTGAAGTGACTGTCAATTATATTATTAAATCATGGACGCCACTCTATGCTTTCATTTTTAAGTTCATTACCCGTTTCTGGTTACGTCTTCTGGACACCGAGGCGAATAAATTCTATGATAGTTCTCATCAGTTATATGATGCGGCTCTCTTAACTAGAGGCTATACTCAGCATACTCTCCGTCCTTACATTGATTCTGAAATTAATCATAAACGTCATTTCTTCAAAATAGCCTTCATTAATAAGGGTATGGATTTTATAGATTTGCCCAGTATCTTCCGTGAGAGATCGGTGCTTTCTTCCATTCCTGCTTATTTTCAAAATACTGAAACACCTATAATTTGCTATAAATATAACAAACCTGTTAGATCTATAATTTTTAATTTCAATAAACTTGTTTCAGATCTTGATAGTGATACTAATACTCCTGATTTATGTGATTGTAAAAACTCAAAGCATTGCTATCCTGCTGCTGGTCATGTAATTACTGGCAATTTGAAAATTATTCCTGATTCTAGGATAAGGAATATAATTTCTAAAGGACCGAAATATCGGTTTCCTTCTAAAATTGATTTCAGTAAATGTAGAGATGAAATCGCTGCTTCCTTGAATGAATTCGGTAATCGATGGTGTAAGCGAGAGTATGTTGAGTATAAAGCCCTAAAGGACTGGAAACTTAGCATTTTAAGACTAGTGAATAAACGCATTTCTTTCTATTCTCAAAATACTAACTTATTACCTCCTAAGCCCAAGACGTCTTTACGTCATCTTAAACTAGGTATTCAAGAATTTCATAAGAAGTTTGTTTTGGCCCCTGCAGACAAGGCCGCTAACAACGTCGTCGTTGTGTGACGGCTCCACTATGTTAACACGCTTAAGCAGGAGCTTGGTGGTACTAAGGCCTATGAACTTCAGCCTTTGGCTGAAGAGAGAGCTATAGTAGATAAACAGGTTTGTCTTTCAGCCACCAAGTTTGCTGTGTGTGTTAACGAAGGCCAAGACAAGCTTCCTACGCTATACTGGTTACCAAAACTTCATAAAAAACCTTACAAAGCACGGTTTATTGCAAATTCTAGTTCTTGCACTACCACTGAACTTTCTAAATTATTAACTTCCTGTCTTACTGCTATTAAAACGCATGTAATTAAATATTGTGATAAAGTCTTTGAAAGATCAGGAAGAAATCTGTTTTGGTCTATAAAAAATTCGAATGAGGTTTTAAATAAATTGAAATCTAGACAGTTTCGTGCTTCTAGTCTGTCTACCTACGATTTTTCCACTCTTTACACTACACTTTCTCATAATCTTATAAACGAAAAGCTAAACGATTTAATTGAATGGGCTTTTCACAGAGACGATTCTCTCTATCTTGCATGTAATGTCAGAAATGCATTTTTCACTTCTAAAGAGCATAAGAATTATACACTTTGGTCATGTCAGAAAGTGTGTGATGCCCTCACCTTTCTACTTGACAATATTTATATTAGATTCGGTACTAAGTTATTTAGACAAATTGTGGGTATTCCGATGGGTACTAATTGCGCACCTCTTGTGGCTGATCTGTTCTTGTATTGTTATGAAAGAGACTTCATTTTGTCGCTTTCCATTGATAACCAATCTGAAATTATTGAAGCTTTTAGCTCTACTTCTAGATATTTAGATGATTTATTAAATATTGATAATACCTATTTTGATGGTTTGATCAGTCAGATTTACCCCCTAGAACTTCAGTTAAATAAAGCAAATTCTTCTGATACCGAGGCCCCGTTTTTGGATTTACATCTATCTATTGTAGATGGATTTGTTTCGTGCAAAATTTATGATAAACGCGATGACTTTGATTTTGAGATTGTAAATTTTCCTTTTTTGGATGGTGATGTTCCTCGTGCGCCATCCTATGGCGTTTATATTTCGCAATTAATTCGATTTGCTAGAGTGTGTAGTCATGTAACTGACTTCAACACTCGTAATAAATTATTAACGGCTAAACTTCTTAATCAGGGTTATCGGTACCATAAACTACGCAAAGCCTTTTCAAAATTTTATAGACGCCATTCTGATTTAATTTCAGAATTTAATATTGGACTTAAATCTCTTCTGCAACAAGGTCAATCGGAACCCGAATTTTATGGTGACTTAGTGTATAAATTCAGAAAAATATATAACCGCAATGACTTCAGCACCCAATTTCGTAAAATCATTCTTCGATATAAAAAGATTGGGTACAACATGGATATTATACGACAGTCTGCATGCATGGTAGTTAACCCAATCACGGTTGGCAACTTTGCTTCCCTCTTTAATTGCACGCCGGTTGGTCAGGCCTCAGATTCTATGACGGCTCCAACGTAAAGGCTTATTGAAAATTAAAGAGATAATGTTGGTTGGTGCCTGATGCTCTGTCTCTGGTTGGGCTCATCGGAGTCTAACTGTTGGTTTTCTTTTGCTCCAGCATTTCAGTGGTTTCTTGCTGTCGAGTCCTCACCGTTGTCTCACCTCTGTGGTTCTTTGATTTCTGTGTTCACGGAGATGTTGCACTGATGAGTTAGGAGGCCTTCATGCGGACTGAACAAATTATTTGTCTAAATCGCGACGGAAGTAAGGGCGAGGATTGTGGCCACGTAAAATCGATTTAAGCCCCCCACTGGAAATCTTCCACTGACCGTTCCAAGGCGGCTCTTCTGTGGCGATTTATTTATGTTGTTGTTTGTTACTTACTGTGTGTATCACTTGTGTCTTTTAATTTTGGATGGACATATGGCCATTTTGTGGGAAAGTAACTGTCCATATGGCCTTCCTTTGTTTAGGTTTCCATTATGGTCTGGTCGCTTAATGTTTGTATTTCTTTCCCTTTGGTGTCTTTTATGGATGGAGTAAGTTAATTGTATCAATTCCTGATCTTTGTTTTACTTCTACTTTGCATATCAGGGCTGTTTTGTTTGTGTCTTGTGGCGGCTGTAAAAGGTCTCCCCGTACATGCATTTAATGCTCTTATTTTTCCATTCCTCAGGGATTGCTTATGCAATTGCTTTTCACTGTTCCATCAATTGACATCCTTTAGATACCTGTTGAAGGTCATTATTAAACTTATGTTCGTTCCTCGTTGTATAACAACTGCTTGTTTGACATCCCTGTACTTTAAGTAGACTAGGATGTTTTGTGGGCTTTTGTTGTACCTTCCTTCTATTCGAAGAAATCTTATTCAGTAATTTTATTTATTTATTAACCGGTATGAACATCGCTTTAGTTTTGACGGTATCACAACCTTATTATCCAAAGTGAGTATTACAAATACATTTAAAATATCAATATCACCCCTTAGGTTACACTCTGCTTCTTCTGTACGGATTCCCCATTCTATGAAGAACTTTAATACTATGTTGCCTTCGGTATTGGTTAAACCCTTAAATTTGTCTTCTGTAACTTCAGTTAATCTCAAAGGAGCAGGCAATACCAATGTTTTTGGGAGTAGTCTTCGTATAAGACTATCTCCTCTCAAATCACCCATCCTTCGAAAATATACTAATCCGTGGAAATGAAGTGGAATGTATCCTAGTATTTCTAAGTGCAATGCCAAGAGGTGCAGATGTTGTTCGCATTTAAGCACTGCGTCTACCGTTACTTCATCTGTAAACGGTAGACGCTTCTCTGTAGTTAACATGTCTGATTTGACATGACAGTCTACAGATTTAATTTATCTAATTACTTGACGTGCTGCAAACTGTAATATGCAGTACGTCGGTCAAACTAACCGCATGCTTAAAACTAGATTGAAAGAGCATTATCGTAGAATGAGTAAGCCTAAGAAAACTGACACTTTCTTGTACCGGCACTTTCGACGTACAGGTCATTCTGTAAATAACATTATTATACAACCAGTGGAAAAACTATATTACGATGCAAATTCTACATCTAGATTCAAAATAATCAAAAGACATGAAGCTGAACTGAAATGGATTAAATTTTTACAGACCCCTTTTCCACTGGGATTTAATGACAACATTTATCATGAGGGTAATATTTCCAGAATGCCGGACTTTGATATTTTCTCACTCCTGGAATGTCGAAAACGCAGAACTAGATCTCACGGCACCAGGAAAAATGGAAACTTTAAACGTAAATCACGTGCGTTTAAACGAAACAATACTAGACTGAAGTGACTGTCAATTATATTATTAAATAATGGACGCCATTCTATGCTTTCATTTTTAAGTTCATTACCCGTTTCTGGTTACGTCTTCTGGACACCGAGGCGAATAAATTCTACGATAGTTCTCATCAGTTATATGATGCGGCTCTCTTAACTAGAGGCTATACTCAGCATACTCTCCGTCCTTACATTGATTCTGAAATTAATCATAAACGTCATTTCTTCAAAATATCCTTCATTAATAAGGGTATGGATTTTATAGATTTGCCCAGTATTTTCCGTGAGAGATCGGTGCTTTCTTCCATTCCTGCTTATTTTCAAAATACTGAAACACCTATAATTTGCTATAAATATAACAAACCTGTTAGATCTATCATTTTTAATTTCAATAAACTTGTTTCAGATCTTGATAGTGATACTAATACTCCTGATTCATGTGATTGTAAAAACTCAAAGTATTGCTATCCTGCTGCTGGTCATGTAATTACTGGCAATTTGAAAATTATTCCTGATACTAGGATAAGGAATATAATTTCTAAAGGACCGAAATATCGGTTTCCTTCTAAAATTGATTTCAGTAAATGTAGAGATGAAATCGCTGCTTCCTTGAATGAATTCGGTAATCGATGGTGTAAGCGAGAGTATGTTGAGTATAAAGCCCTAAAGGACTGGAAACTTAGCATTTTAAGACTAGTGAATAAACGCATTTCTTTCTTTTCTAAAAATACTAACTTATTACCTCCTAAGCCCAAGACGTCTTTACGTCATCTTAAACTAGGTATTCAAGAATTTCATAAGAAGTTTGTTTTGGTCCCTGCAGACAAGGCCGCTAACAACATCGTCGTTGTGTGACGGCTCCACTATGTTAACACGCTTAAGCAGGAGCTTGGTGGTACTAAGGCCTATGAACTTCAGCCTTTGGCTGAAGAGAGAGCTATAGTAGATAAACATGTTTGTCTTTCAGCCACCAAGTTTGCTGTGTGTGTTAACGAAGGCCAAGACAAGCTTCCTACGCTATACTGGTTACCAAAACTTCATAAAAAAACCTTACAAAGCACGGTTTATTGCAAATTCTAGTTCTTGCACTACCACTGAACTTTCTAAATTATTAACTTCCTGTCTTACTGCTATTAAAACGCATGTAATTAAATATTGTGATAAAGTCTTTGAAAGATCAGGAAGAAATCTGTTTTGGTCTATAAAAAATTCGAATGAGGTTTTAAATAAATTGAAATCTAGACAGTTTCGTGCTTCTAGTCTGTCTACCTACGATTTTTCCACTCTTTACACTACACTTCCTCATAATCTTATAAAAGAAAAGCTTAATGATTTAATTGAATGGGCTTTTCACAGAGAAGATTCTCTCTATTTTGCGTGTAATGTCAGAAATGCATTTTTCACTTCTAAAGAGCATAAGAATTATACACTTTGGTCATGTCAGAAAGTGTGTGATGCCCTCACCTTTCTACTTGACAATATTTATATTAGATTCGGTACTAAGTTATTTAGACAAATTGTGGGTATTCCGATGGGTACTAATTGCGCACCTCTTGTGGCTGATCTGTTCTTGTATTGTTATGAAAGAGACTTCATTTTGTCGCTTTCCATTAATAACCAATCTGAAATTATTGAAGCTTTTAGCTCTACTTCTAGATATTTAGATGATTTACTAAATATTGATAATACCTATTTTGATGGTTTGATCAGTCAGATTTACCCCCTAGAACTTCAGTTAAATAAAGCAAATTCTTCTGATACCGAGGCCCCGTTTTTGGATTTACATCTATCTATTGTAGATGGATTTGTTTCGTGCAAAATTTATGATAAACGCGATGACTTTGATTTTGAGATTGTAAATTTTCCTTTTTTGGATGGTGATGTTCCTCGTGCGCCATCCTATGGCGTTTATATTTCGCAATTAATTCGATTTGCTAGAGTGTGTAGTCATGTAACTGACTTCAACATTCGTAATAAATTATTAACGGCTAAACTTCTTAATCAGGGTTATCGGTACCATAAACTACGCAAAGCCTTTTCAAAATTTTATAGACGCCATTCTGATTTAATTTCAAAATTCAATATTGGACTTAAATCTCTTCTGCAACAAGGTCTATCGGAACCCGAATTTTATGGTGACTTAGTATATAAATTCAGAAAAATATATAACCGCAATGACTTCAGCACCCAATTTCGTAAAATCATTCTTCGATATGAAAAGATTGGGTACAACATGGATATTATACGACAGACTGCATTCATGGTAGTTAACCCAATCACGGTTGGCAACTTTGCTTCCCTCTTTAATTGCACGCCGGTTGGTCAGGCCTCAGATTCTATGACGGCTCCAACGTAAAGGCTTATTGAAAATTAAAGAGATAATGTTGGTTGGTGCCTGATGCTCTGTCTCTGGTTGGGCTCATCGGAGTCTAACTGTTGGTTTTCTTTTGCTCCAGCATTTCAGTGGTTTCTTGCTGTCGAGTCCTCACCGTTGTCTCACCTCTGTGGTTCTTTGATTTCTGTGTTCACGGAGATGTTGCACTGATGAGTTAGGAGGCCTTCATGCGGACTGAACAAATTATTTGTCTAAATCGCGACGGAAGTAAGGGCGAGGATTGTTGCCACGTAAAATCGATTTAAGCCCCCCACTGGAAATCTTCCACTGACCGTTCCAAGGCGGCTCTTCTGTGGCGATTTATTTATGTTGTTGTTTGTTACTTACTGTGTGTATCACTTGTGTCTTTTAATTTTGGATGGCCATATGGCCATTTTGTGGGAAAGTAACTGTCCATATGGTCTTCCTATGTTTAGGTTTCCATTATGGTCTGGTCGCTTAATGTTTGTATTTCTTTCCCTTTGGTGTCTTTTATGGATGGAGTAAGTTAATTGTATCAATTCCTGATCTTTGTTTTACTTCTACTTTGCATATCAGGGCTGTTTTGTTTGTGCCGTGTAGCGGCTGTAAAAGGTCTCCCCGTACATGCATTTAATGCTCTTATTTTTCCATTCCTCAGGGATTGCTTATGCAATTGCTTTTCACTGTTCCATCAATTGACATCCTTTAGATACCTGTTGAAGGTCATTATTAAACCGATGTTCGTTCCTCGTTGTATAACAACTGCTTGTTTGACATCCCTGTACTTTAAGTAGACTAGGATGTTTTGTGGGCTTTTGTTGTACCTTCCTTCTATTCGAAGGAATCTTCTTCAGTAATTTTATTTATTTAAATAAAAATCAAAAATGAGTTCCTTTAAGAGCAATGAAAACATTCATTAAGAAGGGGATATGAACATCGCTTTAGTTTTGACGGTATCACAACCTTATTATCCAAAATGAGTATTACAAATACATTTAAAATATCAATATCACCCCTTAGGTTACACTCTGCTTCTTCTGTACGGATTCCCCATTCTATTAAGAACTTTAATACTATGTTGCCTTCGGTATTGGTTAGAACCTTTAATTTGTCTTCTGTAACTTCAGTTAATCTCAAAGAAGCAGGCAATACCAATGTTTTTGGGAGAAGTCTTCGTATAAGACTCTCAAATCACCCATCCTTCGAAAATATACTAATCCGTGGAAAAGAAGTGGAATGTATCCTAGTATTTCTAAGTGCAATGCCAAGAGGTGCAGATGCTGTTCGCATTTAAGCACTGCGTCTACCGTTACTTCATTTGTAAACGGTAGACGCTTCTCTGTAGTTAACATGTCTGATTTATCAAGACAGTCTACAAATTTAATTTATCTAATTACTTGACGTGCTGCAAACTGTAATATGCAGTACGTCGGTCAAACTAACCACATGCTTAAAACTAGATTGAACGAGCATTATCGTAGAATGAGTAAGCCTAAGAAAACTGACACTTTCTTGTACCGTCACTTTCGACGTACAGGTCATTCTGTAAATAACATTATTATACAACCAGTGGAAAAACTTTATTACGATGCAAATTCTACATCTAGATTCAAAATAATCAAAAGACATGAAGCTGAACTGAAATGGATTAAATTTTTACAGACCCCTTTTCCACTGGGATTTAATGACAACATTTATCATGAGGGTAATATTTCCAGAATGCCGGACTTTGATATTTTCTCACTCCTGGAATGTCGAAAACGCATAACTAGATCTCACGGCACCAGGAAAAATGGAAACTTTAAACGAAAATCACGTGCGTTTAAACGAAACAATACTAGACTGAAGTGACTGTCAATTATATTATTAAATCATGGACGCCACTCTATGCTTTCATTTTTAAGTTCATTACCCGTTTCTGTTTTACGTCTTCTGGACACCGAGGCGAATAAATTCTACGACAGTTCTCATCAGTTATATGATGCGGCTCTCTTAACTAGAGGCTATACTCAGCATACTCTCCGTCCTTACATTGATTCTGAAATTAATCATAAACGTCATTTCTTCAAAATATCCTTCATTAATAAGGGTATGGATTTTATAGATTTGCCCAGTATCTTCCGTGAGAGATCGGTGCTTTCTTCCATTCCTGCTTATTTTCAAAATACTGAAACACCTATAATTTGCTATAAATATAACAAACCTGTTAGATCTATCATTTTTAATTTCAATAAACTTGTTTCAGATCGTGATATTGATACTAATACTCCTGATTCATGTGATTGTAAAAACTCAAAGTATTGCTATCCTGCTGCTGGTCATGTAATTACTGGCAATTTGAAAATTATTCCTGATTCTAGGATAAGGAATATAATTTCTAAAGGACCGAAATATCGGTTTCCTTCTAAAATTGATTTCAGTAAATGTAGAGATGAAATCGCTGCTTCCTTGAATGAATTCGGTAATCGATGGTGTAAGCGAGAGTATGTTGAGTATAAAGCCCTAAAGGACTGGAAACTTAGCATTTTAAGACTAGTGAATAAACGCATTTCTTTCTATTCTCAAAATACTAACTTATTACCTCCTAAGTCCAAGACGTCTTTACGTCATCTTAAACTAGGTATTCAAGAATTTCATAAGAAGTTTGTTTTGGCCCCTGCAGACAAGGTCGCTAACAACGTCGTCGTTGTGTGACGGCTGCACTATGTTAACACGCTTAAGCAGGAGCTTGGTGGTACTACGGCCTATGAACTTCAGCCTTTGGCTGAAGAGAGAGCTATAGTAGATAAACATGTTTGTCTTGCAGCCACCAAGTTTGCTGTGTGTGTTAACGAAGGCCAAGACAAGCTTCCTACGCTATACTGGTTACCAAAACTTCATAAAAAACCTTACAAAGCACGGTTTATTGCAAATTCCAGTTCTTGCACTACCACTGAACTTTCTAAATTATTAACTTCCAGTCTTACTGCTATTAAAACGCATGTAATTAAATATTGTGATAAAGTCTTTGAAAGATCAGGAAGAAATCTGTTATGGTCTATAAAAAATTCGAATGAGGTTTTAAATAAATTGAAATCTAGACAGTTTCGTGCTTCTAGTCTGTCTACCTACGATTTTTCCACTCTTTACACTACACTTCCTCATAATCTTATGAAAGAAAAGCTTAATGATTTAATTGAATGGGCTTTTCACAGAGAAGATTCTCTCTATCTTGCATGTAATGTCAGAAATGCATTTTTCATTTCTAAAGAGCATAAGAATTATACACTTTGGTCATGTCAGAAAGTGTGTGATGCCCTCACCTTTCTACTTGACAATATTTATATTAGATTCGGTACTAAGTTATTTAGACAAATTGTGGGTATTCCGATGGGTACTAATTGCACACCTCTTGTGGCTGATCTTTTCTTGTATTGTTATGAAAGAGACTTCATTTTGTCGCTTTCCATTGATAACCAATCTGAAATTATTGAAGCTTTTAGCTCTACTTCTAGATATTTAGATGATTTATTAAATATTGATAATACCTATTTTGATGGTTTGATCAGTCAGATTTACCCCCTAGAACTTCAGTTAAATAAAGCAAATTCTTCTGATACCGAGGCCCCGTTTTTGGATTTACATCTATCTATTGTAGAGTGATTTGTTTCGTGCAAAATTTATGATAAACGCGATGACTTTGATTTTGAGATTGTAAATTTTCCTTTTTTGGATGGTGATGTTCCTCGTGCGACGTCCTATGGCGTTTATATTTTGCAATTAATTCGATTTGCTAGAGTGTGTAGTCATGTAACTGACTTCAACACTCGTAATAAATTATTAAGGGCTAAACTTCTTAATCAGGGTTATCGGTACCATAAACTACGCAAAGCCTTTTCAAAATTTTATATACGCCATTCTGATTTAATTTCAAAATTCAATATTGGACTTAAATCTCTTCTGCAACAAGGTCTATCGGAACCCGAATTTTATGGTGACTTAGTATATAAATTCAGAAAAATATATAACCGCAATGACTTCAGCACCCAATTTCGAAAAATCATTCTTCGATATAAAAAGATTGGGTACAGCATGGATATTATACGACAGACTGCATGCATGGTAGTTAACCCAATCACGGTTGGCAACTTTGCTTCCCTCTTTAATTGCACGCCGGTGGGTCAGGCCTCAGATTCTATAACGGCTCCAACGTAAAGGCTTATTGAAAATTAAAGAGATAATGTTGGTTGGTGCCTGATGCTCTGTCTCCGGTTGTGCTCATCGGAGTCTAACTGTTGGTTTTCTTTTGCTCCAGCATTTCAGTGGTTTCTTGCTGTCGAGTCCTCACCGTTGTCTCACCTCTGTGGTTCTTTGATGTCTGTGTTCACGGAGATGTTGCACTGATGAGTTAGGAGGCCTTCATGCGGACTGAACAAATTATTTGTCTAAATCGCGACGGAAGTAAGGGCGAGGATTGTGGCCACGTAAAATCGATTTAAGCCCCCCACTGGAAATCTTCCACTGACCGCTCCAAGGCGGCTCTTCTGTGGCGATTTATTTATGTTGTTGTTTGTTACTTACTGTGTGTATCACTTGTGTCTTTTAATTTTGGATGGCCATATGGCCATTTTGTGGGAAAGTAACTGTCCATATGGCCTTCCTTTGTTAAGGTTTACATTATGGTCTGGTCGCTTAATGTTTGTATTTCTTTCCCTTTGGTGTCTTTTATGGATGGAGTAAGTTAATTGTATCATTTCCTGATCTTTGTTTTACTTCTACTTTTCATGCTGTCCCTTTCCGTTGAAAACCAATCTGAAATCATTGACGCCTATAGCTCGACTTCTAGATATTTGGATGATTTCAATATTGTCAATACCTATTTCGATGGTTTGATCAGTCAAATTTACCTCCGAGAACGTCAGTTAAAAAAAGCTAATCTTTCTGACACCGATGCCCCGTTTTTGGATTTGCATCAGTCTATTGTAGATGGGTTTGTTTCCTACAAACTTTATGATCAACGCGGTGACTTTGAATGAGAAATTGTAACTTTTACTTTCTTGGATGCTGATATTCCTTGTGCGTCATCCTACAGTGTTTATATAACACAATTTATTCGATTTGCCTGCGTGCCTAGTCAACTAACTGACTTTAACACTCGTAATAAATTGTTAACTGCTAAACTTCTTAATCAGGTTTATCGGTATCATAAACTACGCAAAGCGTTTTCAAATTTTTACAGACGTCAGTCTGATTTAATTTCAAAATTCAATGTTGGAAATAAATCTCTTCTGCAACAAGGTCTGTCGTTACTAGAGAGGGGTTATTTCATCTGTGCCCATGCATGTTTTTTCTTTAAACTTTGTATATTAATAACTCAGCATATACAACCTATAAAATGTATTTAATAAATTATATAAATCAAAGTAGGACTCAGGAGGCCACTCTAACTGACTCCCTCCATGAGCTGGTGTCTGTCTCTAAATAAGTGCGTCTTAAATCTTATGTTTTATTTAGTTTCAAGATCTTGGAACTGGATTGAATGCAGAACTCCATAGGCATTCCTTTGATACTAAAAAACCTTTTGAATTTATTAAAGTTTACATTTTCTGATAAAATAATAATCAAAACTCTCTTTTTTAATTAAAATTTTAAAAAAATATCAAAATTCAATCCCTAAGATGAATATGTTCTAGTCTTTTTCAAGATTTCATTTTGCTAGGAAAACTTGCCATATGTATCGTCTTTAGCTATGCCAAATTTCATGAAAATCCGAAACCGGTGACACTGTAGTTTTACACCTTTAATGGATGTACGTTGTTTCTGCAAAATTTACTACTTTATTGAAATCATCCAAGAACCTTACAAAAAAGGCAATACGTAGCACTTACGTAATAAAAATGAGATTATACAAATCAAAATGAATACATATTTAGCTGATCTAGCTTAGAAACTATTAAACTATCATGAATTTCTGATATTATCCTTTCATTTATACACAATAGCAGATATCTAACCAAAATAGTAGATAGTAAAACATTAAATCAAAAGGTATTCTAATCAACAAATTATGCTTAACAACATATATTGTTTTTATATTAGCAACAAAATTATTGTGAACATGTGCAACTTTATTTAATGACTTTGCATAAGTCATGCTACTCAAATAGATGTAAGGCAAGGAGATCCATTATTTTCATTTCCATACCAAGCTGGTATACAAGGACGCAATGGTCAGTGGTTTGTTGTTACTAGTAAAAATAGTTATGTTGCTAAATTCATGGCCAGATTAAGCCTTAGATATACTCTGTCTTTATGAACGCTGGATTATTATCCTAACAAAAAAGTTACAGTAATTATTGGTTAGTATTTCCAAAAATTGAAAGTGTCACTGATATTGAGTTTCTGTTGTGAAAGATATCATGTGCGTGAATTCGGGTTTAACGTCACTTTAAACAATTTTTAAGTCATATCACGACGGTATTGCAAAAGATATCATTGATGGATAAGGCGCAGAATATTTGGTGTAAACAAAGCTGTTCCATGACCTCTAGAAATTTTGCTATTAGACAGGGAGAGCAACAGTGTCTTGCCTTATAGTACACATGCATAAATATGTCTCTTTTCTGCATTGGTATTGTAAATGATGACATTTCTTTAGTGTCTTATTTTTTCTATTTACTTTGTCAATATAGTGGTTAATTTATCGGAAGCGAGCTTTTAGTAATTTTTTCTGGTTGTAATACTTGTCCTTAAGGGCTTTATGCTCAACATACGAAGAAATCTGTATACTATGGACGCCACTCTATGCTTTCATTTTTAAGTTCATTACCCGTTTCTGTTTTACGTCTTCTGGACACCGAGGCGTATAAATTCTACGATAGTTCTCATCAGTTATATGATGCGGCTCTCTTAACTAGAGGCTATACTCAGCATACTCTCCGTCCTTACAGTGATTCTGAAATTAATCATAAACGCCATTTCTTCAAAATATCCTATATTAATATGGGTATGGATTTTATAGATTTGCCCAGTATCTTCCGTGAGAGATCGGTGCTTTCTTCCATTCCTGCTTATTTTCAAAATACTGAAACACCTATAATTTGCTATAAATATAACAAACCTGTTTGATCTATCATTTTTAATTTCAATAAACTTGTTTCAGATCTTGATATTGATACTAATACTCATGATTCATGTGATTGTAAAAACTCAAAGTATTGCTATCCTGCTGCTGGTCATGTAATTACTGTTAATTTGAAAATTATTCCTGATTCTAGGATAAGGAATATAATTTCTAAAGGACCGAAATATCGGTTTCCTTCTAAAATTGATTTCAGTAAATGTAGAGATGAAATCGCTGTTTCCTTGAATGAATTCGGTAATCGATGGTGTAAGCGAGCGTATGTTGAGCATAAAGCCCTTAAGGACTGGAAACTTAGCATTTTAAAACTAGTGAATAAACGCATTTCTTTCTATTCTCAAAATACTAAATTATTACCTCCTAAGCCCAAGACGTCTTTACGTCATCTTAAACTAGGTATTCAAGAATTTCATAAGAAGTTTGTTTTGGCCCCTGCAGACAAGGCCGCTAACAACGTCGTCGTTGTGTGACGGCTCCACTATGTTAACACGCTTAAGCAGGAGCTTGGTGGTACTAAGGCCTATGAACTTCAGCCTTTAGCTGAAGAGAGAGCTATAGTAGATAAACATGTTTGTCTTTCAGCCACCAAGTTTGCTGTTTGTGTTAGCGAAGGCCAAGACAAGCTTCCTACGCTATACTGGTTACCAAAACTTCATAAAAAGACCTTACAAAGCACGATTTATTGCAAATTCTAGCTCTTGCACTACCACTGAACTTTCTAAATTATTAACTTCCTGTCTTACTGCTATTCAAACGCATGTAATTAAATATTGTGATAAAGTCTTTGAAAGATCAGGAAGAAATCTGTTTTGGTCTATAAAAACCTCGAATGAGGTTTTAAATAAATTGAAATCCAGACATATTCGTGCTTCTAGTCTGTCTACTTACGATTTTTCCACTCTTTACACTACACTTCCTCATAATCTTATAAAAGAAAAGCTTAATGATTTAATTGAATGGGCTTTTCACAGAGAAGATTCTCTTTATCTTGCATGTAATGTCAGAAATGCATTTTTCACTTCTAAAGAGCATAAGAATTATACACTTTGGTCATGTCAGAAAGTGTGTGATGCCCTCACCTTTCTACTTGACAATATTTATATTAGATTCGGTACTAAGTTATTTAGACAAATTGTGGGTATTCCGATGGGTACTAATTGCGCACCTTTTGTGGCTGATCTGTTCTTGTATTGTTATGAAAGAGACTTCATTTTGTCGCTTTCCATTGATAACCAATCTGAAATTATTGAAGCTTTTAGCTCCACTTCTGGATATTTAGATTATTTATTAAATATTGATAATACCTATTTTGATGGTTTGATCAGTCAGATTTACCCCCTAGAACTTCAGTTATATAAAGCAAATTCTTCTGATACCGAGGCCCCGTTTTTGGATTTACATGTATCTATTGTAGATTGATTTGTTTCGTGCAAAATTTATGATAAACGCGATGACTTTGATTTTGAGATTGTAAATTTTCCTTTTTTGGATGGTGATGTTCCTCGTGCGCCATCCTATGGCGTTTATATTTCGCAATTAATTCGATTTGCTAGAGTGTGTAGTCATGTAACTGACTTCAACACTCGTAATAAATTATTAACGGCTAAACTCCTTAATCAGGGTTATCGGTACCATAAACTACGCAAAGCCTTTTCAAAATTTTATAGACGCCATTCTGATTTAATTTCAAAATTCAATATTGGACTTAAATCTCTTCCGCAACAAGGTCTATCGGAATCCGAATTTTATGGTGACTTAGTATATAAATTCAGAAAAAATATATAACCGCAATGACTTCAGCACCCAATTTCGTAAAATCATTCTTCGATATAAAAAGATTGGGTATAACATGGATATTATACGACAGACTGCATGCATGGCAGTTAACCCAATCACGGTTGGCAACTTTGCTTCCCTCTTTAGTTGCGCGCCGGTGGGTCGGGCCTCTGGTTCTGTGGCGGCTCCGGCGTGGAGGCTTATTGAGAATTAGAGAGATCTAATTCAAGGTAGTGTTGGTTGGTGCCTGGTGCTCTGTCTCTGGTCGGGCCCATCGGGGTCTGGCTGTTGGTTTTCTTTTGCTCCAGCATTTCAGTGGTTTCTTGCTGTCGAGTCCTCACTGTTGTCTCACCTCTGTGGTTCTTTGTTTTTTTGTGTTCACGGAGATGTTGCACTGGTGAGTTAGGGGGCCTTCGTGTGGACTGAGCGGGTTGTTTGTCTTAATCGCGACGGAGGTGGGGGCGAGGATTGTGGCCACTTGGGGGCGATTTAAGCCCCCCAGTGGAAATCTTCCACTGGCCGCTCCAGGGCGGCTCTTCTGTGGCCGTTTATTTAAGTTGTTGTTTGTTGCTTGCTGTGTGTATCGCTTGTGTCTTTTAATTTTGGATGGCCATATGGCCATTTTGTGGGAAAGTAACTGTCCTTATGGCCTTCCTTTGTTTAGGTTTCCATTATGGTCTGGTCGCTCAGTGTTTGTATTTCTTTCCCTTTAGTGTCTTTTATGGGTGGAGTAAGTTTATTGTATCAATTCCTGATCTTTGTTTTACTTCTACCTTCAACCACTTCTTGAATGTCTCTGCTGAATGCAAGTTCACTGTTTTTTAAGCACTGTTCTTGCTTGCTTTATGTTCATGAATAATTACCAGTACATATCTGTGCAATGTATCTCTCAGCTTAGAAAGAGCATTGTAGTGTTTGGACAGTAAAAAAGCATCACAATGTATTTACTGAAAATAATTTAAAATCCTATGAGTAATGCGATAACTACTCACAGATTGAATAATTATTATCAACAGTTAAAATGCTTCTTGATATCTTACATAATGTGCTTATAATTACTGCAACAACTGCTGAGATAGGTAAATGAAGTGAAAGACCTATACAAATATATATACAACACAATCATGATCACATAAGTTTTGGAACACTGATAAATGTACGACCATGTGAATTCTTAAAGCAAATTCAAATGGCTTTGGAATACAGCTTCAGGAAGCCGTTTGATTTCGTTCATAGGGGCTATTCAAACAATATAGATTGACTAGTGCCTATGCAGATACAAATTCTGAAAACTTAATGTGCAGTCAAAGTAATCTCAAGTGTAATTGATTTTCCCTAGAGTTAACCTTTCTTTTTAAATGGACAGTTAGGGTTAGGACTGAACAAATTATTTGTCGAAATTGAGACGGAAGTAAACGCGAGGATTTTGGCCAAGTAAAATCGATTTAAGCCCCCAAGTGGAAATCTGTCCACTGACCGTTCCAAGGCGGTTCTTCTGTGGCGATTTATTTATGTTGTTGGGCGTTACTTACTGTGTGTATCACTTGTGTCTTTTAATTTTGGATGGCCATTTTGTGGGAAAGTAACTGTCCTTATGGCCTTCCTTTGTTTAGGTTTCCATTATTGTCTGGTCGCTTAATGTTTGTGTTTCTTTCCCTTTGGTGTCTTTGATGGGTGGTGTAAGTTAATTGTATCGATTCCTGAGCTTTGTTTTTCATCTACTTTACATTTAATAAACAAACACCAGTTGTACTTGAGAGTCATTTATCTCGAGTCGGATAACAAATCTCACAAAAACTAGAGCAATATCTAAAGTGACTGGTATGTTGTTGATTTGAATGTTAAATGTAAACATCACCTTAGCACCATTACCAAATAAGACAGATAGAAAACTGCGCACATGATTAAGTGGGTGCGTTTGATGACGTTTGTCATCAAAACCTTTGCAGTATAGTTCTGTAGACAAAACAGTTTGTTCCATAGGGGGCAAATGTACCGAAATGGATGTTTTGAAATAAGACTTATAATTATGCTATGAACTACCTAGTACACAAACCATACTATACTATGGCCATCCAAATTAAAAGCAATAGTAAAGTATTATTAAACAGCATGACCAAAACATGATAAATTATATAATTTCACATTTTGCTGAATCCGGACTATCAGTATTCAGTCTGTTAAAACACAATGTTACCGGTCCTCAATTTCCATCAAAATTCATCAACATGTTCCTAAGATATGTGGGTAGTTTTTATGCTAAAATGGTGTCTTGACAAAAATTGGAACATGATAAAAATGCATATAAAATTTTAATGAATATAAAAATAGGAGCTGAAATATGGGGACACCATCAAAGAAAACTGAATGCCAAGCCACTATTACTAGACATATGAGGTCAGTCATAGTATCAACTAACTCACCAATTATGGCTTTAATTCAATAAATATAGCAGCATTAGATATATGAAATTCTGAATACTGTAGACAAGTTTATATGAGAGTACTCTCTGTTGTGGTAGAAACTTCCTAAAATATGTAATAAATTTACTACGGAAATAAAATTTAAAAATGAATGCATCGTAATTATAATGGTTATACCCAAGGCGATTATTGTGCATAATTTCATCAAAATCCAAGCGTGGGCAGGAGCCAATGCAAATTTCCTATACCTTGAAAGACCCCCTTTATGGTGACTTAGTATATACATTGGGAAAAATATATACGTGCAATGATTTCAGTACCCAGTTTCGTAAAATCATTATTAGATATACCATACTACATGCATGGTAGTTAACTCAATCATGGTTTATAACTTTGCTTCTCTCTTTAATTGCACGCCGGCGGCTCAGTCCTTAGATTCTTTGAGAGGGCTTACTTATGTAATGTTGGTTGCTGCCTGATGCTCTCACTCTGGTTGGGCATTTCTTTTGCTTCAGCATTTCAGTGGTTTATTGCTGTCGATTCCTCACCTTTGTTTCATCGCTATGGTTTATTGATTTTTGTGTTCTTGGAGATCTTGCACTGATGAGTTGGAAAGCCTTCAATCGGACAGAACAAATTATTTGTCTAAATTGCCACGGAATCAAGGGCGAGGATAATGGCCGCGTAAAAATCGATTTTAGCCCCCCACCCCCCACCTCCTGAACGTTTTAATTTTGTTAAGTGACTGTTCCCAGGTGGTTCTTTTGTCGCGATTTATTATTGTTATGGATTGTCTTTGAGTTTGTTTATCTCTATATCTTTATTGTTTTGGATAGCCAATATGCCATTTTGTGGGAAAGTAACGTCCCTTTGGCCTTCCGTTATTAATGTTCCAATTAGGGGCGTGTAATTTAAAGTTTGTGTTTCTTTCCCTTTGGTGTCTCTGACGACATGGGTTTGTTAATTGTATCGATTCCTGATCATTGTCTTCACTTCTATTTTGTTATTATGATGTTATCCCATAAGCTATCATCAATGCATGTTTATATGTTAAGTATATGTAATTAAAACGGCATCTAACATTTTGCATGTTAATACTAGGATTTAACCCAAAGACACCAAAGCTTGTTATTCGTGGAGAGATAGGGCAATAAACCCCCATTATTCAAATTAAAGCAAATCTTTTTAAATAACAAATATATTCAAATACATTCAAAACGATCTGCTGATGAGGAGCATATATTACATTATCTGAAAAGCTGTGTATCAAAGAAATCGATTCGTTTGTAAAATATGCCTTATTCAAACATTAACCCATTGTATGCGGACAACCCCTTAAGGGATATCTTGGCAAACAATACATGCCCAGAACGCGGCGTAAGATCACGGCCTGCACTATTTGCTAGCTAACATAATTTTCCATCGAAAAAAACGAATAAGAATAGAAAAATAGGCCAAACATCCCTTATAATACAAAAGGAAAAATGGATCTGTCCGACATATAGTAAAGGAGGAGTCCATTAGCATACAATGGGTTAAGCTAATATTAAGAAAAATACGTTGGTTTCAAAATTTGGAAAGAACGAATCAGTATAAGTGAAAATTATTGCAAAGGCAAAGAAGATACAGTCTTTTTCAGCAACACTTTTAATTGGAAAATTATTTACAATATGGTAACGGAATCAAATAAAGTATAATCGTAAATTTGAAATCAGTAACAACTTACTAGAAATAGAGCAGAATCATTATAATAACGTTTGTTTGTGTGATGTGAAGTTTAACGTCCCCGTCAACACTATTAAGGTCATTTTGGAGACGTTGCTTCCGATTTTGTGGGACTTTTATCCCGACATTGAGATGAAAAAAGATAGACTTATGAGACTTATATTACTATCTTTTGTAATGTTTAGTTTTAAAGAATGTTGGGAAAACAGGTTTTGGATAGCCTTTAGGCCATTTTGGTGGAAAGTAACTGTCCTTTTGGCTTTCCGCTGTTTGTATTCCCATTGGGGTCTGTTGTTTCGTGTTTGTGTTTCTTACCCTTTGGTGTCTCTGATGGGAGCTGTGGGTTAATTGTATCGATTCCTGATCATTGCCTCAACTTCTATTTTTCATCGTAATGTGTGCTATACTTTCTATTCCTTTGGGATCATTGATTCATCTGTGGGAATCAGAAAATATCTGAGGGTCACTGATGAGGCCTTGTTGCCCGGAACTAGCTAGACTGGCCCAGAAACACTTGTATACTCTAAGGTTTTCGGTTAGTGTTGTAGTCCTTGCTTCCAAAGGATTGCGTCTTATATAGAACATTGCAGTTTTAAAGATTTATCTACTCTCAAATTCAACTTTTAGATTGCGAAGATAAAAATTGGTTTGTTCATGAACATTTGAGACCCTGGTACGTTCTATTACTTACAATAATTAAACTCCACTCTTTCAGACGTCGACTTGAGAACTGACAAAAGAAAATCCTAGACCTTGTTTCTAGGTTTATGGGGAGTGCTGGCCTAGTGTATATATGCAATAATTGGGAACTATCATCTTTTCTTTACTTACCTGTAAAGATTAAACTAACCTACGCTTCATTTCCTATCCATACTTATACTTCTTCAATTTCCAAACGGAATAATACCCCCCCTACACACACACACACACAAACACACACACACACACACACACAAACACACACACACACGCGCGCTCAATGAGGCGGTTCTAACGAGCACCCACAACCTATCTTTTCGATATTTATAAGCAAAATATCACGGATTTTCATCAGAAAAGTAGCATTTTTGGAGATGTGAAAAATGAACTATGTCGCACGGGTGTGTTATCGTAATGCATTGACCATTCTTCTGGTACACATCAGTTAGAGTCCGTGCTTTTCAGCAGGTTCCGGTCTGTTTTAGCAGCACCAGTTGTGGAGCCCGGAACGGGGCCAGTTTTTTCTCATCTAGTCGGAATGTCGTTCGGCCAGTTCTGCGATCGAGCGCAGTTCAGATTTTTTTTTCATTCCATTTATTATATTTTTACTCTCTCTCTCTCTCTCTCTCTCTCTCTCTCTCTCTCTCTCTCTCTCTCTCTCTCTCTCTCTCTCTCTCTCTCTCTCTCTCTCTCTCTCTCTCTCTTCAATACCTATTTTGGGTACATTTCAGATATTCATCGTTTATTGTCATCGCGGTTTATTTTTGTCATTTTTTTTTTTTTTTTTTTTTTTTTTGGTTTGGGTTTTACGGCCCTTTTAAGATTATTTCACTCATATCGAGCCGATCGTTAATCAGAGGTGGGCGAAAAACCGGAGTACCCGGAGAAAAACCACCTGACCTTCCGTTGCAGAACTTGGCGTCTCACACGTGGCCCGAGCGAGGCTCGAGCCTACGGCGGTGAGAGGCCTAATGACTAAGAGTCAGCGTTATTTTTGTCATGGTTTAGCTTTCAGTATGTGTATCGCTTGTATTTTCTTTTCTTTTGGATAGCCTATTGGCCATTTTGGGGGAAAGTAACTGTCCTTTTGGCTTTCTGCTATTGGTGCTTCCAGTAGGGTCTAGTTATTTCATGTTTGTGTTACTTTCCCTTTGGTGTCTCTGATGGAAGCAGTGGGTTAATTATATCGATTATTCACTTCTATTTGAGCCAGCGCACGACAAAACCTATAATAAGACATGTGCGCCAAGCGAAGACTCAGATCAGCCTGCGCATCCGTGCAGTCTGATCAGAGTCTTCCTAGTGTGCTCTGTGCATAACTAAGGGTCCATTGCTCCTCCATGCAGCATGAGAAGTCTCTGGTTAGATTATATGTTATTGATTTGCAAATAAATTGGAGATTAAGTGAGCAGAGTATCTGTTTCGAAAACAAAATTGATCAGATAATACCATGTCAGGTAATATCTTAATTATCATATCTTATTTAACACTTTTTTGTACCTGACGGAATCTTCCTCCATATATATGGCAGGAGTCCATTTCAAAATTTAGGGTGGAAGGTTGTATTTTCATCAAAATTGATTTGGAAAATGGCTGAACTTTAAGCAAATAGTGTAAGCCCTGGCCATACGCCGCGGTCTGATCAATCGATTAATTGAAAGACAAAGGTTTTGGATGGTGAGTCTTGTTTTCGGAAAACGATAACAAGGCCAGTATTACATTGTATGTAATGTTTTAAAATAAACTTCCCGATTCATTATTTTTAGAAAAGTGGGCGGTAATTATCTGAAACATAATTATATTAAATGGCTTGACGTATTTAAGATAATTGTTTTTAACAGTTTAAGTAAAATAATACAAAGAAAATTGGAGCTTACAAAGGTATACATAATATGTTCTTACTGCTTACTGAGATGTTGAGTACAGTTAGGAGGTAGCCGGCCATATACGCAGTTGGGCAAAAGTAATAAAATTGTATACCCTTGTACGTAAAGGCTATTTGCAACTACATCACGTGAACACGTCCGTGAAATGAACACCCCCGTACACCCCACTATATATAGAGAAAACTGGAGTGTTCGGGGGTATACATTATTTTTCCTATTTCTGCACCAAACCATAGGTTGTGGGTACTCGTTATTAACCGCCTCAATGAGGCGGTTCTAACGAGCACCCACGACCTATGTTTGCAGTACTTATAAGAAAAATATCACAGATTTTCATCAGAAAAAGTAGCCATTTTGGAGATATGGAAAATGCACTACGTCGCACGGGTGTGTTTTCGTAATGTACATAGAGCGGGGCTTTAAAGGTAATTCATCACATGGACTTGGTCACGTGATTCGCAAAGAGATAACCGACATAAACCTAGCGACTTTAATAAAAGAAACTGACAAACAGTAAAATAAGTTCTGAAGTTAGTAAAAGCCCAAATCAGACGCAAAAGAACAGAGCGCGGTGTCTGATCAGTGTCTTCACTGCATTTTTTAGAATACTGATTTCTGTTCATTAAAATAAAATAAATCGAACACGTCTTACATTGAACGTGGATGATCCCATCACATGTGGGTTAGGGATGTCTTTTTTTTTGTTCAATCACAGATAAACATACGTCATCTGAAAACGTTTGAAAAATGGGCGATACAACAAAACTGTTCCCTAACATAGCCTCAATCGTCATGTTTGCTATGGCAGCAGATTTGTTTTACAAGAAAACGTTTCCGAAAGAAGGCATTCCGGTGGTTGTTGGATTTGTGCTGCTTGGATGTTTAAGTGACTTCTGTAACTTTGATATTGACGTTACTGCCAATCCAACAGATTCTTTGAACTTCATAAAACGAACTAGAATATTTGTCGTTATAGCTATTACGTGCTATTTATGGTATCAGCATCGACATTATATATGGAAATCATTTACAATGTCCTTTTTCGTCGCTTTTCTTCTGGCAATTGTGGACGTTCGATTCGGGCTGGCAGCCATATTTTGGGCCAAACTGGACGGCGAGCTGAAGCCAGATGATTTCAGCCCGTCATGGAACATATACAGAACCTGTTTAGCTGCAACTCTGCAGTTTGTGAGGAAACCAGTGTGGGTCAAATCTCGATTACAAGAAATACGTGCAAAACTGGGACCAATATATATTGTGTGTCTCACAGACTACTGTATCGCGTTAGTCATCACAGAGCCCGGCATTATTTATAAAATACTTTGTGGGTTGTCTGTAATTCTTGCTGTCATAGCCGGGGTGATTGTGCGTCCAGATAATGCAACACTGTTGGAATGTATGGGCTTCAAGACATTGCATGCGCAGAGACGGTGGTATCACAGCCGTTTGATGATAGGATCATATGTATGCTTTATAACTGTGTTTGTTCACAAGACCATAATCTAAGATACAGTCCTTATCTGCCACAACATTTAAATACACTCCCCATCCGAATTTAAACACTTGTGTTGCATGATTTTACCATGGATTCAGAAGCAGAATAGTAAACAGTATAGATCCTGATCAGCTGGCTATCAAGAATAAAATAATCTTATCTGGGTGTGAGGGGTGGATGGAAAAATTCGTCCCGAGGGTCATTATCCGGCATCACTCGGCTTGATCCCGAGGGACGGATTTTTCTATCCACCCCTCACACCCATATAAGATTCATTCTTTTTCTTGCATACCTTCCATTTCTTGCGCGGATTTTTAATGTTGCAGTCACTTCGGTTACCGACATCCTTCATATTGTGATGACACTACAGGAATGTTTTCGTGACGTCACGTAACGTGCTGTGATTACAACCTTAACAACGGCGCATATGAGGTTGTATTCAACCAGTGCATTTATCAAACACGCTGGAATATTCGACACTGGGTAAGAACACCAGTGTTAGAACAGAATTTCTTGCACACCAGACAAGGAAATCCACCGTTTCAGCTTGGGATAGAAATATGCGTCGCCGTTAAGGTTGACGTCACAACACGTTACGTGACGTCACCAAACATTCCTGCAGTGGCATCACAATATGGCGGTCGTCGGTAACCGAAGTGATTGCAGCATTAAAAATCCGCACTAAGAAATGGAAGGTATGCAAGAAAACGAATCCTATATGGGTGTGAGGGGTGGATAGAAAAATCTGTCCCTCGTGATGCCGGACAGTGACCCTCGGGACGGATTGTTCCATCCACGCCTCATACCCATATAGGTTTTTTTTTTATATTCCATCCCAAGCTAAAACTATGGATGCCTTATCTGGTGTGCAAAAAGCCAACTTATCTGGACGTCCACTGTTTTCAAAAAAAAGGAAATATCCCTGTTCATTACGGTGTGGGTTGAGAATCGAACTTTCTAAGATATTCCTTGGCATGAATATTTTGTTCGCCGGTTTATCATTTGTGATTTCCTGATTGTATTTTGGTATTTTAGCCCATCTGAATATAAATTTCTCGTGAACGAAATAATTTGTTCATTATGCGTAAATTCTTTCCTTTAAAGATAGGTCCATTTCATTTGTGTGTGTGTTTTTTTTTTCAGTTGAATACCCGAGTATTAGATATTTGGCTTACTAGAACAGTTTAAATCTTTAACACTTAAGAACTCGTTAAACTAAGGATGGCGTTGGAACAACGGATACCCTTGATACATTTTCTTTTTTTTTTCCATCACGTGAACAAGTCCGTGAAATGAACACACCCACTAAACCCCACTTTATATAGAAACAATTGGGGTATACGGGGGTATACATTTTTCTTATTTCTGCTCCAATCCATAGGTCTCGGGTACTCGTTAGAACCGCCTCAATGAGCACCCACAACCAATGTTTGCAGTATAAATAAGAAAAAATATCACGGAATTTCACCAGAAAAGGAGCCGTTTGGACATGTGCAAAAATGCACTATATCGCACATGTGTGTTACCGTAATGCAGTGGTTTTTGAAAAAAACAGTTGCTTCTCATGGGCATTTTTATCAGAACATTCGGTCCTTGTATTGAACATCCTGATAAATTCGGCTTTACAGAGAGAAAGAAATGTAGGTTATTTTCTTGTCCTTTGAGATTATTGATTCCAATGTAGAGTTTTGAAAATATTTGAGGGTCACTGATGAGGCTTAAATGGCCAAAACTAGTTAATCCAGCCTTGAAATGCTTGTACGCCCAATACTTTTCAGTTCTTTGACGTATTGTTTGCTTCTAAAGGATAACCCTTTAATCGAACAAATTTGTTATAGTTCGTCTTCATGCAGACTGAACAAATTATTTGTCTAAATCGCAACGGAGGTAGGGGTGAGGATTGCCGCCGCATAAAATCTATTAAAGCCCCCCCCCCCCCCCCCCCAAGTAAAGTTTTTTTCACTGACCGTTCCAAGGCGGTTCTTCTGTCGCGGTTTATTTTTGTTATTGTTTGTCTTTGAGTGTGCGTATCACTTATATATGTTTGCTTTGGATAGCCAATTAATAATTTTGTGGGAAAGTAACTGTCCTTTTGGCTTTCCGCTATTGATGTTTCCATTAGGTTCTACTTATTTAATGTTCCCTCTGGTGTTTCTGATGGGATTAGTATCGATTCCTGATCATTGCCGTCACTTCTTTTTGAATACATATATTGCTTAAATGTACTTTTGTTTTGGATAGCAAATCGGTTCTTTTCTGGGAAAGTAATAGTCTGTTTGACTTTCCGCAAGTGATGTTTCCAGTAGGGTTTAGTTATTCCATATTGGTGTTTCTTTCCTCTGGGTGTAACTGATGGGAGGCGTTGGTTAAATATGTCGATTCCTGTTCATTGCCTTAACATCTATTTTACAAGGTTTTATATATTTATTGTTGCTCACATTTGGTTCTACATAGATCAGGCTCCGATAACTATGTTTGAAGTAGAAGTAGGAAAAAAAAATATATCGCACATTTTCTTGAGGAAAGTGCCAGTTTTGTGACATGTGTACAATTGAACAATTGAAAAATGCACTGTGCTCGCATTCTTGATATAAAAAAGACAAAAATAAACCGAAAAAGACATTCTATCAAAATGAGGTACCCTTGCTATTCATATCTATTTTTATTGTGTGTTTTTCTGATGATAAATTACTGTATTGTTTGTCTTAATCTTGTGGCGAATATAGATTTTAAGAAATAACGTGTGTCCTATAGTGGCAAATTCTACGAAAACACGCCTATTCAAATATATTGAAAAAATACCACTAAAAAATTACAATTTCAGGTAAAAATTCTGTTACTTTCCATATATCTACTCAAAACATAGATTGTGAGAACTCATTAGAACCGTCTAGGCGAGGCGGTTCTAACAAGTATCCACAATCTATGTGTTCGAGCAGAAATAAGAAATGCAAAGTATACCCCAGTTTTTACTCTATTAAAGTGTGGTTTAAGGGGTCAAAATTATATAGGCGTGTTTTCTAGATGATAGAAAGCGCGCTTAAGAAAAGTGTCCATGTGCCGTGCTTCACCTTTTTAATAATATCTTAAAAAAAATGCATTTTTTCTGATGCCAATTTGATATTTTTATTTTATTCTGTGGCAAACAAAGGCGAGTTACATCCTGGTACACTCCACGTTCCTGTTGGGTTCTGATCTGACAACTCTGAAGTATCTGTACTGACATCACGTGAACACGTCCGTGAAATGAAACCCCCTATAGCCTACTTTATATAGAGAAAACTGGGGTTAACGGGGGTAAACATTATTTTTTCTTATTTTTGCTCCAAGACATAGGTTGTGGGTACTCGTTAGAACCGCCTCAACGAGGCGGTTCTAACGAGCACCCACAACGTTGAGGCGGTTCTAACGAGCACCCACAACCTATGTTTGCAGTATTTATAAGAAAAATATCACGGATTTTCATCAGAAAAATGGTCATTTTTGGAGATGTGAAAAAATGCACTATGTCGCACGGGTGTGTTATCGTAAAGATGTCCATGTGGCATACTTCATTTTATCATGCCTCAAGAATATTCATTTTTTGTTGCTTTTTTACGAAGATTTGATGAGTGTTGTCTTATTTCTGGGACAAGCGAAGGTTGTTTCCAAACAAGAAATAAGGCACCATCTATTCATTACGAAAACACGCCTATAGAAATACAATGTAAATTTGCCCCCGAAAAAAAAAACGCATTTTTTAGATGAAAAATTGTAATATTTTTCTTATTTCTGCTCAAAATATAGATCCTGAGTACTCGTTAGGACCGCTTCACCCAGGCGGTTCTAACGAGTAGCCACAATCTATATTTTAGAGCAGCAATAAGAAAAATAAGGTTTACCCCTGCAAACCCCAAAATAAGGTTTACCCCAGCAGACCATAAATTACGCAAAGCCTTTTCAAAATTTTATAGACCCCATTCTGATTTAATTTCAAAATTCAATACTGGACTTAGATCTCTTCTGCAACAAGGTCTATCGGAACTCGAATTTTATGGTGACTTACTATATAAATTTAGAAAAATTTATAACCGCAGTGACTTCAGCACCCGATTTCGTAAAATCGTTCTTCGATATAAAAAGAATAGATACAACATAAATGTTTTACGACAGACTGCATACATAGTAGTTAACCCAATCATTGTTGACAAATTTGCTGCCCTCATTAATTGCACGCCGGTGGGATAGGCCTCAGATTATTCTATGATGGTTCCTGAAGGCTTATGTTGGTTGGTGCCTGATGCTCTGTCTCTGGTCGGGCCCATTGGAGTCTAACTGTTGGTTTTCTTTTGCTCCGGTATTTCTGTTGTTTCTTGCTGTTGAGTCCTCACCGTTGTTTCATCTCTGTGATTGTTTGATTTTTGTGTTCACAGAGATGTTGCATTGAATAGTTAGGAGGCCTTTATGCGGACTGAACAAGTTATTTGTCTTAATCGCAACATCTCCGTGAACACAAAAATCAAAGAACCAGAGAGGTGCGACAACGGTGAGGACTCGACAGCAAGAAACCACTGAAATGCTGGAGCAAAAGAAAACCAACACTTAGACTCCGATGGGCCCGACCAGAGAAAGAGCATCAGGCACAAACCAACATTACCTTGAATTAGATCTCTCTAATTCTCAATAAGCCTTTACGTTGGAGCCGTCATAGAATCTGAGGCCTGACCCACCGGCGTGCAATTAAAGAGGGAAGCTAAGTTGCCAACCGGGATTGGGTTAACTACCATGCATGCAGTCTGTCGTATAACATCCATGTTGTACCCAATCTTTTTATATCGAAGAATGATTTTACGAAATTGGGTGCTGAAGTCATTACGGTTATATATTGTTCTGAATTTATATACTAAGTCACCATAAAATTCGGGTTCCGATAGACCTTTTTGCAGAAGAGATTTAAGTCCAATATTGAATTTTGAAAATAAATCAGAATGGCGTCTATAAAATTTTGAAAAGGCTTTGCGTAGTTTAAGGTACCGATAACCCTGATTAAGGAGTTTAGCCGTTAATAATTTATTAAGAGTGTTGAAGTCAGTTACATGACTACACACTCTAGCAAATCGAATTAATTTCGAAATATAAACGCCATAGGATGGCGCACGAGGAACATCACCATCCAAAAAAGGAAAATTTTTACAATCTCAAAATCAAAGTCATCGCGTTTATCATAAATTTTGCACCAAACAAATCCATCTACAATAGACAGATGTAAATCCAAAAACGGGGCCTCGGTATCAGAAGAATTTGCTTTATTTAACTGAAGTTCTGGGGGGTAAATCTGAATGATCAAACCATCGAAATCGGTATTATCAATATTTAATAAATCATCTAAATATCTAGAAGTGGAGCTAAAAGCTTCAATAATTTCAGATTGGTTATCAATGGAAAGCGACAACATGAAGTCTCTTTCATAACAATACAAGAACAGATCAGCCACAAGAGGTGCGCAATTCGTACCCATCGGAATACCCACAATTTGTCTAAATGACTTAGTACCGAATCTAATAAAAATATTGTCAAGTAGAAAGGTGAGGGGATCACACACTTTCTGACATGACCAAAGTGTATAATTCTTATGCTCTTTAGAAGTGAAAAATGCATTTCTGACATTACATGCAAGTGTGTGTGTTTGTGAATTCGGGTTTAACGTCGCTTTCAACAATTTTTCAGTCATATCACGACGGTGTCTGGTTGCGACAGGGAGCTCAATGCTCACTTTTATAGTGCTGCCTCACTGAAGTATCATGTCCCAGACACATTACATGATACCACACCCAGTCACATTATCCTGACACTGGATCGACCAGTCCTAGCTCTACCCCGTAAATATGAGTGCCAAACGAGGAGCAGCTAGTACCATTTTTAACGACTTTGGTATGTCGCGGCCCGGGATCGAACCCATGACCTCCCGTTCCCCGGAGCGGACACTCTACCAACTGAGCTATCGGGGCTGGTTACATTACATGCAAGATAGAGAGAATCTTCTCTGTGAAAAGCCCGTTCAATTAAATCATTACGCTTTTCTTTTATACGATTATGAGGAAGTGTAGTGTAAAGAGTGGAAAAATCGCAACTAGACAGACTTGAAGTACGAAAATGTCTGGATTTTAATTTATTTTAAACCTCATTCGAATTTTTTATAGACCAAAACAGATTTCTCTCTGATCTTTCAAAGACTTTACCATAATATTTAATCACATGCGTTTTAATAGCAGTAAGACAGGAAGTTAATAATTTAGAAAGTTCAGTGGTAGTGCAAGAGCTAGAATTTGCAATAAACCGTGCTTTGTAAGGTCTTTTATGAAGTTTTGGTAACCAGTATAGCGTAGGAAACTTGTCTTGGCCTTCGGTAACACACACAGCAAACTTGGTGGCTGAATGACAAACATGTTTATCTACTATAGCTCTCTCTTCAGCTAAAGGCTGAAGTTCATAGGCCTTAGTACCACCAAGCTCCTGCTTAAGCGTGTTAACATAGTGGAGCCGTCACACAACGACGACGTTGTTAGCGGCCTTGTCTGCAGTGGCCAAAACAAACTTCTTATGAAATTCTTGAATACCTAGTTTAAGATGACGTAAAGACGTCTTGGGCTTAGGAGGTAATAAGTTAGTATTTTGAGAATAGAAAGAAATGCGTTTATTCACTAGTTTTAAAATGCTAAGTTTCCAGTCCTTAAGGGCTTTATGCTCAACATACTCTAACTTACACCATCGATTACCGAATTCATTCAAGGAAGCAGCGATTTCATCTCTACATTTACTGAAATCAATTTTAGAAGGAAACCGATATTTCGGTCCTTTAGAAATTATATTCCTTATCCTAGAATCAGGAATAATTTTCAAATTGCCAGTATTTACATGACCAGCAGCAGAATAGCAATACTTTGAGTTTTTACAATCACATAAATCAGGAGTATTAGTATCAATATCAAGATCTGAAACAAGTTTATTGAAATTAAAAAGGATAGATCTAACAGGTTTGTTATATTTGTAGCAAATTATAGGTGTATCAGTATTTTGAAAATAAGCAGGAATAGAAGAAAGCACCGATCTCTCACAGAAGATACTGAGCAAATCTATAAAATCCATACCCTTATTAATGAAGGATATTTTGAAGAAATGGCGTTTATGATTAATTTCAGAATCAATGTAAGGACGGAGAGTATGCTGAGTATAGCCTCTAGTTAAGAGAGCCGCATCATATAACTGATGAGAACTATCGTAGAATTTATTCGCCTCGGTGTCCAGAAGACGTAAAACAGAAACGGGTAATGATCTTAAAAATGAAAGCATAGAGTGGCGTCCATGATTTAATAATATAATTGACAGTCACTTCAAGTTAGTATTGTTTCGTTTAAACGCACATGATTTACGTTTAAAGTTACCATTTTCCTGGTGCCGTGAGATCTAGTTCTGCGTTTTCGACATTCCTGGAGCGAGAAAATATCAAAGTCCGGCATTCTGGAAATATTACCCTTATGATAAATGTTGTCATTAAATCTCAGTGGAAAAGGGGTCTGTAAAAATTTAATCCATTTCAGTTCAGCTTCCTGTCTTTTGATTATTTTGAAGCTAGATGTAGAATTTGCATCGCAATAAAGTTTTTCCTCTGGTTGTATAACAATGTTATTTACAGAATGACCTGTACGTCGAAAGTGACGGTACAAGAAAGTGTCAGTTTTCTTAGGCTTACTCATTCTACGATAATGCTCGTTCAATCTAGTTTTAAGCATGCGGTTAGTTTGGCCGACGTTCTGCATATTACAGTTTGCAGCACGTCATGTAATTAGATAAATTAAATCTGTAGACTGTCATGTCAAATCAGACATGTTAACTACTGAGAAGCGTCTACCGTTTACAGATGAAGTAACGGTAGACGCAGTGCTTAAATGCGAACAACATCTTCACCTCTTGGCATCGCACTTAGAAATACTAGGATACATTCCACTTCTTTTCCACGGATTAGTATATTTTCTAAGGATGGGTGATTTGAGAGGAGATAGTCTTATACAAAGACTACTCCCAAAAACATTGGTATTGCCTGCTCCATTGAGATTAACTGAAGTTACAGAAGACAAATTTAAGGGTCTAACCAATACCGAAGGCAACATAGTATTAAAGTTCTTAATAGAATGGGGAATCCGTACAGAAGAAGCAGAGTGTAACCTAAGTCTATACTGGTGGTTCCAAAGAAGTAGAAAAAGTTGGTTGTGCGTATGTTTCTACAGATGCGAACAAAACTATGCGCCTTCCAGATGATTCATCTATTTTTACAGCTGAAGCGAAAGCAATATACCTAGCTTTAGATTTTATCAGTTCTTCATCATTTCAAAAAGCAATTATTTTTTTTTCTGATTCACTTTCTGTGCTTGAGGCTTTAGACAAATATCATCTAAAAATCCTCAAATACAAAAATTGATCGAAACACATCATGAAATTTGTAAAACACACCAAATCTTGTTTTGTTGGCTTCCGAGCAATATTGGCATGTTCGGCAATGAACATGCTGACAAGAAAGCAAAGAAATCGCTCAATCTTGATCCGTTTTTTAAATTCTTTTTAATAATTTTAAACCATTTATCAACGGAATGGCAAGGCGAATGGGACCGTACAATCAAAAACAAACTCCATGCCATTAAACCTGTCGTTGGAACAAAATGCTCTCCTCCACAGTTTTTTTCAGGAAAGTGGATGTGGTGTTGGCGCGACTGCGCATTGGCCATACTAGAATTACTCATTCTTATATTTTTATTGGTGATGATCAGCCTTCTTGTGTAGGATGTGATCTGCCATTCACTGTTAAACATATCTTAATTGAATGTGTAGACTTTTCACAGTCTCGTAACTTATACTTCAAAGCTGACACAGTGCAACAATTGTTTCAAGATGTACCTGTCGATAATATTAATTTATTCTAAAAAGAAATTGGACTTTTCATAAGATTTAACTGCTTCAGATTTTTATACATATCATACTAACTTTTTTATTTTAATATCCTCATAATTCTTCATGCGTTTAACCATTAACCGCTTGACGCTTATGGTCCACAAAGAGGGTTGACGCGTCGTTAAACACGAAATCATCATCATAATCATTGTATTTTCAGTAGTTGAGTTAAAGTCAGTCTACATTCAGAAAGTGCTGTTAGTACTTTAATTTTCACTAGTTGATCTAACGTCACCTTACACTCAGACAGTGTTGTTAGTGTTTTTTTTTTTTTTTTTTTGTTTTTTTTTCATTAGTTGATCTAACGTCATCCTACACTCAGTGAGTGCTGTTAGTCTATCAGAAAGTGCTGATAGAACTTTTTTCACCTGTTCGTCTAACGTCAGCATACACTCAGAAAGTGCTGTAAGTGCCATCAGCCTACACGCAAAAAGTGCGGTAAATGCCATTAGCTACACTCAGAGAGGGTCGTTAGTATTTTTATTTCCACTAGTTGATCTAAAGTCAGCCTACACAATAAGTGCTGTCAGTGTTTTTTTTTTTTTTTTTTTTTTACTAGTTGATCTAACGTCAGCCTACACTCAGAAAGTGTTGTAAGTGCCATCGGCCTACACTCAGAGAGTGCTGTTAGTACTTTTATTTTCACTAGTTGATCTTATGTCAGCCTACACTCAGAGAGTGCTGTTAGTACTTGTATTTTCACTAGTTGATCTAACGTCAGACTACACTCAGAGAGTGCTGTTAGTACTTGTATTTTCACTAGTTGATCTAACGTCAGCCTGCACTCAGAGATTGCTGTTAGTACTTTTATTTTCACTAGTTGATCTAACGTCAGACTACACTCAGAGATTGCTGTTAGTACGGTTATTTTCACTAGTTGATCTAACGTCAGACTACACTCAGAGATTGCTGTTAGTACTTTTATTTTCACTAGTTGATCTAACGTCAGCCTTCACTCAGAGATTGCTGTTAGTACTTTTATTTTCACTAGTTGATCTAACGTCAGACTACACTCAGAGATTGCTGTTAGTACGTTTATTTTCACTAGTTGATCTAACGTCAGACTACACTCAGAGATTGCTGTTAGTACTTTTATTTTCACTAGTTGATCTAACGTCAGCCTGCACTCAGAGAGTGTTGTTAGTACTTTATTCACTACCGTCAGCCTTCACTCAGAGAGTGCTGTTAGTACCTAGAGAGTGCTATTAGTATTTTTATTTCACTAGTTGATCTAACGTCAAACATGCATTTTATCTGAATCTGAATGAGTGCGACGGCCCCTGCCAATCGGGGCTTGGAGAAATAGATTTGGCTGCATGATGCTTCCACGCAGAGTTTAAAAAGACCGCACATGAGTACTGGTAAACCGCTGAGAAGGACTAAGCCTGCCCAGACAAATTGTCGCGAGTCGGATCATCCAGTGCATATAAGCGTTTTGGTTTCATTGGGCGACAGGGCTTGAGATGTCGTTTCGTCTCAATGCCAGGAAAAAAGTCCCACAAAATTGGAAGCAACACCGACAAAATGACCTAAATATTGTTGACAGGGACGTTAAACCTCAATTTAAAGAAAGAAAGAAACAAACAAAAACAAAAGCACGAGACCGTTTTAAGATACAACGTCGCCTTATTAAAACAATCGAACCCATTCTCTACCGGAAACCCTAAGCGGGTACCTTGTCAAATAGTGGAGGCCCAGATGAGACGCCGCCGAACGCGGCGTCTCATCAGGGCCTTCACTATTTGCAGAAAGTTCAGTTATTTTCCAAATCAATTTTGAAAAAAAAAAAAAAAAAAAAAAAAAAAAAAAAAAAAAACCTGACACCCCTTCAGTTGGCAATGGACGCCTGCCATACATAAAGAGGAAGATTCCGTTTGGTACAAAAAAGAGGTAAAATTCTTACCCATTCGAGTACGCATGCTGATATCACCAATCTTCTTGCATTTTAGTCGCGCATTTTTGACCACCATATGTTAATAGCTACTCTGAAACTTCAATAACTGAAACACGGATGTCTCGTCTACCCTGGTTATCTCGAACTCGCTTAGAGTCCCTAGAGATACCTTCCTCTACCACCAGATATCCATATATCTAAAGACAAATTTTAAACCGTCCCAAATGTGGTCCCTGACCAGAGGATATTGTGTGCAGAAAAAAAAAACGAAGAAAGAATAACTGCTGCCTTCTAATTAAGCTTTTTAAAGAAGAATTTGTCTCAATTTCAGGTGGTCCTTCGCGAATGGTAATACCTAGCATATTTGCAGCCAGATTTTTCAAAGGGAGACAACTTTCGGGACTTTCTGTTCCCTTTTCTATAGGCTCAGTCCCACTGAGAATAGGGTCTTCTCTAAAAGGAATGAATGTGCTCCTCAAGAGCAAACTCTGTCCTTTTAAGTTGGCCCCTAATGACATCGGAGACAAAATACTTTTGTAGGAGTTGCTTCCTCTGAAGCTGTACCCATTCCCCATTAAAAGTAGAAGTAAAACAAAGATCAGGAATCAATACAATAAACTTACTCCACCCATCAAAGACACCAAAGGGAAAGAAATACAAGCGGAATTTCACTGTGATTATGGTTTATGTATGGAGGTTTGTTTGAGTTTATTTTGAAAATGTATGTTGTGTGTTCTCATTAGATTCGCATCAATGAGGCTACCTATATGTATGGAGGTTTGTTGAGTTTATCTTCAAATGGTATGTTGTGTATTCTCATTGGAATCGCATCAATGAGGATACATATATGTATAGAGGTTTGTTGAGTTATCTTTAAATGGTATGTTGTGTGTTCTCATTACAATCCAATCAATCAGGCAACATATATGTATGGAGGCTTGTTGGGTTTATCTTTAAAAGGTATGTTCTCATTCGAATCGCATCAATCAGGCATCATATTTATATGGAGGTTTGTTGAGTTTATCTTTAAAAGGTTTGTTGTGTGTTCTCATTAGACTCGCATCAATCAGGCAACATATATGTATGGAGGTTTGTTGAGTTTATCTTCAAAATGTATGTTGTATGTTCTCATTAGAATCGCATCAATCAGACATCATATATGTATGGAGGTTTGTTGAGTTTATCTTTAAAAGGTTTGTTGTGTGTTGTCATAAGAATCACATCAATGGGGCTACATATATGTATGAAGGCTTGTTCAGTTTATCTTCAAAAGGTTTGTTGTGGGTTCTCATTAGAATCACATCAATGAGGTTATGTATGGAGGCTTGTTCAGTTTATCTTCAAAAGGTTTGTTGTGGGTTCTCATTAGAATCACATCAATGAGGTTATGTATGGAGGTTTGTTGAGTTTATCTTCGAAAGGTATGTTGTGTGTTCTCATTAGAATCGCATCAGAGCTTCTAGATTCTTCAGTCACAGTCTTTTTTCTCAGTAAACAGCAAAAAATCTTTCGATTTCTCAACACTCTGCACAACTATTCCTCATGATAAATTGAAATCTAAACTGAAGGAAATCATAAAGCAATGTTTTTTCCACAAGAATGGTAACCGTCGCTACCAGTATATTGTCCGTGGCTAAAATACACATACTTCGTTCGAGATCACTCTGATGCACCACAAAAGTACACTGATGCAGATGTCATAAGGATGCTGAAATATCTAAGTGACAATATTTTCTCGGGGTTCAGTGGCCTATTATTTCAGCAAACAATTGACATAACAATGGGTACTAATTGTGCACCGTTGCTGCCGACTTGTTCTTGTACTCGTATGAGGCGTAGTTTGTACAAGGTCTCCTCAAAGCAGGGAAGAAACACCTTGCACAACAATTCAATTTCACCTGCAGATATATAGATGATTTATTGTCTCTGAAAAATGCTAAATTCGCAGAGTACTTGGAATTCATCTATCCACGTGAACTTGAAATTAAGGAAACAACAGAGACTGCAACCTCCTCCTCATACTTGAATTATCTCTGTAATATTGACAACGGGAAGCTTATTACTAGGCTGTACGATAAACGAGATGACTTTAATTTTCCCATTGTTAACTTTCCCTTTCTGAGCAGTAATATCCCGTCTGCACCAGCATATAGAGTTTACGTTTCACAGTTAATCCGTTATGCTAGAGCCTGTTCCAAGTATCAGGATTGTTCCAAGTATCAGGACTTTATGGAAGGTGGGACGGTGCTCACTACCAGGTTGTTATGCCAGGGGTATCAAAAAAAACAAAAACAAGCTGGTATCAACACTAAAGAAGTTCTATGGGAGGCACCATTATCTTGTTGATCCATACAATGTGGTCATTTCCAGAATTATGTCTGATATGTTTGCCAATGGAAAGCCTTAGGAAGACTTCCAAAATCTCGGACATATCCTTCTCGGTATTTACACTTTTTCTTCGTTCGGGTCGATGGGCATGGTGGGCGAAGCTTGCTTACCAAGTAATGCTTACTATCCGCGGACGCCTGATTACACTCTTTGCCAATTTTGTATATGGACTAATGATTCTGGAATAACGCTTTGGTAAAAAGACCTAAACTACTTAAGTTACATGTATGTATGGAGGTTTGTTGATTTTATCTCAAAATATATGCTATGCGTTCTCATTACTGTAGTAGAATCTCATCAATGAGACTATGTTCGGAAGTTTATTGAGCTTATCCTCAAAAAGTATGTTGTTTATTGTCATTGGAATCGCATCAATGACATTTTGAATTATAAGAATCTTATATGGGTGTGAGGGGTGGATGGAAAATCCATCCCGAGGGCAAGGCTCGTGATGCCGGACAGTGATCCCGAGGGACGGATTTTTATATCCGCCCCTCACGACCATATTGGATTCTTTTTTCTCGCGACCCTTCCATTTCTTAGCGCAGATTTTTAATGCTGCAGTCACTTCGTTTACCGACGTCCGACATATTGTGTTGACACTACAGGAATGATTAGTGACGTCACGTAACGTGCATCACGTCAACCTTAACGACGGCGCAGCCTGGGTCGTATTCAATCAGTGTATTTATCAAACACGCTAGAATATTCGATTTTGGGTAAAAACACCAGGGTCAGGACATAAATTTCTATCCCAGGGTAAAATCACGGATTTCCTTGTCTGGTGCTCAAGAAGGAAGTTTATTGCGTTTATCTTTAAACGTGTGTTGTGCGTTTTCATTAGAATCGCATCGGTCAGGTTACATGTATGTATGGAGGCTTGTTGAGTTTATCTTCAAAATGTATGCTTCATGTATATGTTCTCATTAGAATCACATCAATGAGACTATGTACGGAAGTTTATTGAGTTTATCTTTAAACGGTATTTTGTGTGTTTTCATTAGAATCGCATTAGTCAGGTTACATGTATTTATGGGGGCTTGTTGAGTTTATCTTCAAAAGGTATGCTGTGTGTTCTAATAAGAATCGCCTCAATGAGTAAACATTGTTTAGTCATCCCCATTATTCATCATGACTTGGTGGTCTGATTAACCTCAGTATTTCGGACTATCACATAACTCGAACAATAATTCGTGGTTACAAACGTATGGTAGTTATTCAAATGCAGGTAAATTCCAATAATCCACATAAAATTAAGACAAGTTGTGCTTTAAAAGTATTTTAGAAGGCTTCAGCCATATTGCATATGTGATTTCTCTAGTGTAAGAGCACCTTTGGAACTGTTCGAAAGTGGTTTTAAAGACCAATTTTGAACAGTCCCAAAGGAGGTCTTATTATTGGCATTTTACTGTACATATAGCCTCTTATATGAGTGTAGGAGTTGCACTAAGACAGCTGCAGATTTGTTTTTAGGGTCTCCCCAATCGGGGCTTGGAGAAATAGATTTGGCTGCATGGTGCTTCTACGCAGATCAGGACATGGCCGCACTTGAGCACTGGTAAACTGCTTAGAAGGACTAAGCCTGCCCAGTGTTATGCATAAGAATTTATTTTTCTGATTCACACTTTCTCCCCACTGACCTAATGTGCTATAAATATCTTGTTAATCTTCTTATAGAAGATTCTCGAAAGCCTGAGTCACAGATTAACCCATATATGCCTAGTGGCCCTTTTTTGGGACGTTGGCAAACAATGTAGACCCAGATCAGACGCCGCATAACGCGGCGTCTGATCTAGGTCTACACTGTTTGCTCAAAGAACATACATTTTTGAACAACTTACATTAAACAAAACAAATCTGACACCCCTATAATTGAAAATGGACAACTCCAAATTTATATGATGGAAGATTCCATTGTCATATGTGGGTTAATTTCTATTTCTAAATATCTTGTTTACAAGGAAAAGTACTTTGGAACCTTCCAGAAAGTTCCGGTTTGCATTATTTTTAGAAAATTATATCATCTTATTCCACAGCCCTCTGGAATGTTCTAGAGAAATTTTGGGGTCTTTAAAAGAGCTTGATTTTTCTCTTTGAGTCAGACTTTGGAGTTTCAAGTTTGGGCTTAGAAGAAAAGTTATTTCTAAATTCTGTGTTGGATTGTTAAAGGATATTACTTTTCATTTTGGACTGTGAATCCTGTGGGATCAAGGAAAATAGATATATTCAGGATATTTTATAACTGAGCTAAGTACATTTAATTTTCTTACGTCTACAGGTTAAAATTAACATGTAAATAAATTTCGTTAAATTTTTCCAAAAGGCTTGTTTGCTTTTTCTTTCTGCTACGCCTGGCTCGTAACACCGGGCAAAGTGGTTTGAGCTGGACCTTCCAATGCATAAAAGCATTTTGGTTTCAATGGGCTCATTGGGCGGCAGGGCTTAAGATGTCATTTCAGCTCATATCTGGTAAAAGTCCCGCAAAATTGAAAGAAACGTCTCCAAAATGACTAAATAGTGTTGACGGGGACGTTAAACCTCAATTCAAGCAATGTTTGTTTATTTTTTGTTTGATTTGAGGTTTAACGTCCTCACCAACACTGTATAGGTCATTTCCCATTCGGTGGGACTTTTATTCGACAGAAGATGAAATGACATCTCACGTGCGGCCAGTGTCAGCTCTGCTTGGAAGCACCATGCAGCCAAATCTGTTTCTCCAGGCCAATTTTGTGGGACTTTTACTCGACATTAATATGAAATGACATCTCAAGCCCTGTCGCCCAATTAAACCAATAGGGTTTATATGCATGAACGGACCAACTCGCTCTGCCTTGGCAGACTTATATTTTCTCTAAGTGCTTTACCAGTACTCGTGTGCCGTCGGTTTCAGCTCTGCGTGGAACCATCATGCAACCCATCTATGTCTTTAAGCCCAGATGGGTGGGGACGTTCAAGCAAACAGAACCTTTCATTCCTGAACGTGATTTTTGTGTATACAGCCGTCTCTTCGATTTACGACATCCACCGTGTTTTTGGTAACGCCAAACATAGCGATGGCACACCACCAGTTTACATCTACATGTGAACATTCAATCCCTGGGTAAATAACCTGGGTTTGATAAGAATTTCTATCCCTGGGTTATATTCAGTAGGTCCTTATCTGGGGTGCAAGAAATGCATAATATAACTCTGGATAATAGAGAATATCAGATTCGTGTCTTTCGATATCAAGTTTATTATGCAAGGCTTCAAGGACGCTAGTGGAATCGCGAGGCTTTCCGAGCGATTATACGTGCGTTCTCAATCACGTGAACAAGTCCTTGAAATGAACATCCCCTAAACCCTTAATTAAATAGAGGAAACTGGGGTTTACTGGGGTATACATTACTTTTATTATTTCTGCTCAAGGACATAGGTTATGGGTACTCGTTAGAACCGCCTAACGAGCACCTACAACCTATGTTAGGAGTAGACATAAGAGAACTACCATAAACTTTTTCATCAGAAAAGTTGCCAATTCGAAGATGTGAAAAAAATGCACTGTGTCGCACGGGTGTGTTAATGGAAGCTGAGCCTGATAAACTTGATATCAAAAGACACAAATCTGGTATTCCCCCCTTATAACTCTTTAAATTGGCAAAGCTTGTTGTAGGTTGTCCTGAGACCGTCCCAATATTCCGGCGCGGAATATAATCGGTCAGTATATTTACTATCAGCTGACCGTTATTTTTCTTTTGATCTTTTTTAATGTAAGTTTTTTCCATTTTTTCCGAGTAATAATAACGTTTAATAGCCATTTTTGTCGGTAGTCCGCGTCATTCATAAAAGTGCAATGTCACGTTGGCGTGATAAAGCTCACTTGTCCTGAGATAGCATATCTTTATCAGGTCAAGGTTTTACAATGCATCGGGACTTTAAGAAATAGATGGGTTGCATGATGTTTCCACACACAGCTGAAACCGACCGCACAGGAGTACTGGTAAACCGCTTAGAGGATCTAAGCCTGGCCCAGGCAAAGCGGTGCGAGTCGGACCGTCCATGCTTATAAACCATGTTGGTTTCATTGGGCGACAGGGCTTGAGATGTCATTTCATCTCAATGTTGGGTATAAGTCTCACCAAAATGGAAGCAACATTTCGAAAATGATCTATACAATGTTGACGGGGACGTTAAACCTCAAACAAACAAAATCAGTCGGCTGTGAAATTATGGTCGTCAGTCTCATGTCCAATTGCAGTAGCTTTATCGTGTCGTTATGGAGGAGAATCTCTGTTAGGAGTATGATAGGTAATTATGGCGTTTTCCCCATCATAACCCCAAGAAACAAATGTTACAGACAGTTTTTAGAATCGCAAATATATTTAACATGTGTTTATTTGAGTAAAAACAAATATTATAGACGTTTGTTAGCATCGCCTCGGAAATAACATTTGTTTCTTTGAGTATTACATTACAAGAATATTTTAGGACTACGGACTCGGTTTGTGCATTTCCAACCCGAGGGAAGGCCATGTCGCTCGGAACTGAGGCTATAAGCCTTTAGCTAAGTATTCATAAAAATGAAATTGTTACCTCCCTTCCATTATCTTCCTTGGTAGATCATATGCATAGCTTCTAGGTTTATAACCCGGCACTCTCTGACAACTGCGTCGGGGAGTCGACCCTTTGGCTCAGCGGTTAGAGCACTGGACTATCACCCGAGCGGCCCGGGTTCAAATCCCACTCTAGGCGGGGATTTTTTCAGGCTGTGCCACTTTCCTTTGTTACGGCTTTCATGTCGTAAGATGGGGGCGCGTCGTCCGGGATCGGACTTTACATGCCAGAAATGGCTTCGCGCCGAAATTGGCTCCACGTCATCATAAATGCAGTTGTCAGAGAGTGGTTATAAACCTAGAAGCTATGCATATGTTCTACCAAGGTAGATAATGGAAGGGAGGTAACATTATAACGAGTTTTGCCGTTATAACGAAAGTTGGTATACACAGGGTTGACTGTATTGGCTTACAGTGGGGCAAGGCTTACTGTCCTTGCAGCAGAGAAAGCTGTATTTTCTTGCATTTCTTCGCTTTTATTTTTAATCATTTTAATCTTTCTTGCATAACAGACAAGCAAATCCGTCATAATTTTACCCAGGGATAGAAATTTATGTTCTGACCCTGGTACTCCGACCCAAAATCGAATATAATCGCGTGTTTGATAAATGCACTGGTTGATTACGACCTCATATGCGCCGTCGTTAAGGTTGACGTACCAGCACGTTACGTGACGTCACTAAAATTTTCTGTACTATCATAAAATTATGGCGGACGTCGGCACTCGAAGTAACTGCAGCATTAAAAACCGCGCTATGAAATGGGAGGCATGCAAGAAAAAGAATCCCATATGGGTGTGAGGGGCGGATAAAAAATCCGTCCCTCGGGCTCACTGTTAGGCATCACTCGACAAGCCTCGTGATGCCGGACAGTGACCCTTGGGACGGATTTTTCCACCCACCCCTCACACCCGTATAAGATTCTTATATTCTTCCCTGTCCATTCGCTTTTGTCTCCTCTCAATACACTTTTCTTTTCTTTCCCTCTTTCTGGGAGACGGAACAAAATGATCAACAAGATTTAATATAGGGATCAACCATGGTTGTTCGTGCATTAACATTCGCCGGGTTCCGAGGAAGCTGTTTCTAGGCCGAATGTTCAAATATATTCCGAGGGATCTGGCAAGTGTTAATGCAATGAAATAACCATGGATGATCGTTGTTCTTGCATAACTTACGATTCCGACAGCAAATTTTGACGGAAACGTCAAAATCTTCATATAAACTCCATATAAACTCTTCTAATGCGACCGGCAAACCAACATGGCGGCCGGTTCAGAATGTTATTTACAATGACGTTGTTACGCAGTAACCATCTGACGTCATCATAGAACCATACAATGCTACGTTCAGGGCGATAACGTTACGTCGCTCAACGCAATGCAAACAAAGCAAGGCCAATCTTGTGATATCAAAAGCCCAAAAATCATGTTCAACTTCATGATTTGAACATGGTTTTTGCTGTTTGAGCACGGGTTTCGACATTTGACAATGGCTTCAAACAGCCATGCGCATAGATATTTATGCAAGAACGTGTCGTTAAACCAAATCAATCAACCAACATCATGAAAACACACCTATATATATTTTGATCCCTTGAACCCCACTTTTATTTGTAAATCTGGGGTTTATTGGGGGTAAGCATCGTATTTCTGCACTAAAATATAGATTATGGGTACACGTTAAAACCACTTATCTTACGAGTACACGCAATCTATATTTTGAGCAGAAATAAGAAAATATCACAATATTTCGTCTTAAAATTTTCTTTTTTCAGCTGTAAAATTTTCACTGACTTTGTATAGGCGTGTTTTCGTAATGTCAATCAATCAGTCAGTCAATCAATCGATCAGTTGATTGAATTTCTATATGACAAAAAATAATCCACTGACAACAAGTGTCCAACGATGGGTTAGCCCTACTTATCAGTAGCGAAACAAAAACACAAATTTTACACCAAATTTTATTCTCCCAAAAACAATAAAGCATAATTAATACATTTGGTCTGTGAGATGTTTACACAATGTACTTACAGTTACATGTAATTATTCAGCAATGAGAAAAGGGCACTTATCGCATACATAATTGCGTCCAACATGGTGTCAGATAACGATAAATAATTGCGTCAAACATGGTGTCAGATAATGATAAATTTTAGGTAAAAATGATAAAATATTTTCTATTTCAAATTTCAACAAAGATTGTTGGTACTTGTTAGAACCGCCTCATTGAGGCGGTTCTAACGAGTACCCACAACCTATGTTTCTGAGCAAAAATACGACAGATAATGTATACCCCAGAGATCCAATTTTCTCTATATAAAGTGGGGTTTAGGGGCGTCTTCATTTTACGGATTTGTTATCCTGATGTATGTAACACACAATGTTCAGTCAAGCCATAAGGAATGAAACATGACGTTTTACATGAATTACCCCTAACCCATTGTATGCGGATGGACTCTTCCATTGCTATATTTTGAACAATTACATTTGTCATATAAGGGGTGTCAGGCCTATTTGTACGTTTTTATTCAAATTTTGGTGGAAAATTCTGTTAGCAAATAGTGTATGCCCTGATCAGACGCCGCGTCCTGTGGTGTCTGATCTGGGTCTTCACTGTTTGCCAAGGTATCTCTTTAGGGGTTTCCCGCATACAATAGGTTAAAGTCTACTCTTCCAATATTCAAGAGGGCCCTCGATTATCGGAGTTTGAAGAAGTGCGTTCATGCAGGGCTGAAACTGACCGCACACAAGTTTTGGTAACCGCTAAAAGGGTCTAAGTTTGCTAGTCGGACCGTCCATGCATATTAACCCAATGTGCGGTAAAAGTCCCACTAGGCATAAAACTAGAAGCAGCGTCTCCAAAATGACCTTTATAGTGTTGAGGGGAGCTTAAAACCTCAAGTCAAACAAACAAACCCGCGAGCACCAAAGGTTCTGGCGAGTCTATGCGTATGCGCATGTGATAATGACCCATTTCTCATCAGCTGACTTAAGGGGAATTGATACATCTTCAGGGGAGGCAACTCCTGCAAATGTATTTTTGTCTCCCGTGTTATAAGGGGTCAACTGTTAAATGAAAAGTATTTCCTTTAAGAGTAGACCGCTTTTCAGCGGGACAGGGCTTATAGACAAGCGAGCAGGAAGTCCCGAAAGTTGTCTCCCTTTAACAAATGGCGGGAGAATCTGCCAGGTGTTCATATTCCCCTTAAACGACTGCAGTTCTGTATAGCAAAGTAGTTTTAACTCATTTTAACAAGTTTTTATTACAAGCCTCCAAATATAGTATTGCGATTGGTGTAGACCCTGATCAGACGCCGCGGAACTTCTGACCAAAGTCTGCATGCACAATTTACACAAATGTTAGGGTTGCATAGTTTTATCAGGATGAAGTCTTAATTTCGCTGAACTTTTCCATAAGCTACGTATAGAAAATTTAAGTGGACAACAATGCGCACAAATGTTACTAAAGTAACAGCATACGTGAAAAATAAATAATGTATATATATACCACATGTTTTCCAAAGGCGTAAAGAAACATTTGTTATATAGGAATACATATTATATGCTTTTTGTAAAGAAAGAAGCAAATTCATACTTTAAAGGGAATGAATACACCCTTCATGGGAGGCAACACCTGCAAGACTATTTTTGTATCCCATTTCAACAGGGGTCACTTCTTAAAGGAAAGAATTTGCTCCTGAGGAGCAAATTCTTTCCTTTAAGAGTTGACCCCGAGGAGGAAATTCATTCCTTTAAGATTTGCTCCTCAGGAGCAAATTCTTTCCTTTAAGAGTTGACCCCTTAGGAACAAAATTCTTTCTTTAAGAGTTGACCCCTTTTTCAATGGTACAGGGCTTACAGAAAGCGAGCAGGAAGTCCCGAAGGTAGTCTCCCTTTGAAAAATGGCGGGAAAAATCCGCCAGGTGTACTCATTCACGTTAAAACTCAGTCGTGTCAGGAGACAAGTGATCTTCCACCATGTGTGCCCTGCGAAGACTCTGCTCAGTCTGTACATCTGTGCACTGAGATCATTGGCGTATGCAGAGGTGTTCAGTACATGTACTTTTTAACAAGTTATGGGTTTGAATGTTTGGGTCGATAGTGTCGATCGTTTATCAATCGACCCAAAGTTATAAAGTATACCAGGTTTACTCTGCTGAAGTCCACGAGACTATTATTTTGTAGGACATGCAGATCAGGGTTATTTACAGAAAATAGCCACTTTTAGGTCTGGAATGGAATCATGTGTTGGTTTTGAAAAACTTGTAGACCTAAATCAGAAGGCACATGGGTCTGATAAAAATTTTAACTGCTTACAGTACGCGGTATCTGATCAGGGTTTACACTGTTTGCTTTAAATAAGGTGTGTTAGAGTTAAACGAAATGTTAAAAGCATTTGTCACCGTTCAGGATCATTTTACCGACAATCGACCCACCAATGCTGTCAGTGCTTTGATCCATTCACGGTTGTCGAGTTATTTAACCCATTTTGTACCAGAAAGCCCAAAAACGTTACCCTGGCAAACAGTTACCTCACAGGACGCGACAATTGAGACAATTGGGCAGGTATTTGCTTCTATATTCCAATGCTAAAAGGTAGGTCAGCTTACACAGGAAAGATGACCCCGGTCAAAGGGAAATAAACGATGTGATACGATAACCGGGTGACAGTTCATTCTTGGTAGTGACTATTTACATAAAGTTCAGGTATTTTCCAAATAAGTTTTTTAAGATAACCCAACCTGTCATCCCTAAATTTCAAAATGGACCCCTGCCATATATATGGAGGAAGATTCCATTTGGTACAAAACGGTTAATTGATACAAATTGATAGAAGTCAGGGAAGATCGTATTTTGAATACATTTCTGCACAGCCTGATACGTGTACAGTAAAATTTCTAAATTAAGACCACCTTTAGGAATGTTCAAAAGTGGTCTTTAAGACCACTTTTGAACAGTCCCAAAGGTGGTCTCTGACCAGAGCACCTCTATGCAGAAAAGACAAAGAAAGAATAGCTGCTACCAACTAAATAAGCTTCTAAAAGCAGATTTAGTCTTAATTTTAGGTGGTCTTAATAGCGGAAATTTACGGTATAAGATTCCCCAGGGTACACATGCTGGAAGCGGAAGGTCACTGGTTGTAGTTTGTAGGGAAACAAACAAAACGGGTGGCACGAAAGGTGTCACCTTTATCTGAAAACAAAAATAGGACAAGCCAAGACATCGAGCCGATGTCAGGACGACAGCTATCGACGTATCTGTATCTGTGTTTTAAGAGATTCTTTCAAAATTGAACATTATGTCTCTGGTGGCGGTTGAGAAAAGAAAAGTGAGAAAAATAGAAAAGGTAGTAGGAAGCGGACAGTCAAGGAAGAAAAAAGGAAAGATTCCAGTCTGCGTTTTCGCATCTTCATCGGGAATCAGACCAATCCGGCAACAGTAGCTGCCCCTGACGTTTTAAGTAGGCTGTCGCGTGACAGTAAATATGCAAAAGGAATTTCACTTTAATAATTTTTTAAACCAGTTACACTCTGCTCAGTTCCCTTATTTATTTATTTTATTTTTTTTTTTTTTTTGTCTTTTAATTCCACGAGCACCATCTTCGACATTTACATCATGAAAACACACCTATATAATTTTGACCCGCCTTGAACACAACTGTTAGATAGTAAAACTGGATATACAGGGATAAACCTTATTTTATTTTTCTTATTTCTGCTCTAAAACATAGATTGCGAGATCCAACACTCTATATTTTGATCAAAAATAAGAAAAATTTTGCATTTTTTCATCCTAAAATTTTCGTGTTTTTTTTTTTTTTTTTTTTTTTTTCCGGCGGTATAGTTTACAATGCATTTGCGGTATAAGTGTGTTTTCATTATGCCTTAATTTATTACTACATTTGTTTGTCAATTGTCTTCGCGTGATGGCTTCAATGGCGAAACGTCGAAAACATCATATGTAGTGAATAATAATTTATCAAAATGCAAAAAACAAGGGCAACGTCAAATCAACGTCGGATCGACGCTGCATCGACGTACATGTAACACTGAATAAAGATCATGACGTTGCACCGACGTTGATGTGACGTCACAATTACGCCATGTGTCTACTGCAAAGAACGGAAACGCATATACATGTAAGTAGACCTCACCCATTCACCTTATTTGCATTATCTGCTGGTTCCTAGTCTGAAGGTTATCAGTGTTGGAAAAGCAGGTAACCAGACCCCCCTGACCTTGAAAGGTCAGAGGGGTCTGGTTACCTGTTTTTTCCATTATTGACAATGAGACAGCTGGGAGCCAGCAATTAATGCAAATATGGTGAATAAAAATGTATTGTACTACAGTCCGTACATGTCTCGCATAAATATATGATAAAGGACATACGAATACATAATTAAACATTCAACACCGTTAACATGTTTACCCACAACTCAACAGTTTCAATAACACCAAAAATATGAACCCATAAAATTATCACCAACTATTAAATCCCACAAAAGTAACAATATACCCCAAGGTGCCAGGCCAGATGCAATGAAGCTTATGGCCAGATGCAATGAAGCTTACCATGAGTGAATACGGGAGGGCTCAGTCAGATACAACGTATCGAAACTGGCTAGCCAAAGCCCTCGTTCTTCACAAAAGACATTGTAAACACACACACACACACACACACACACACACACGCACGCACGCACGTACGCACGCACGCACACACACACACTTTGACGATTAATGGAAACGACGAGGCCTTATAAATATTTTTCTTAGATATTATGCATATTTCCTCCTATTTTGTCGGTTACTTCCGGTAACGTTTTGTTGTTGTTTTTTTCTCCCACTACTGATTATTTTGTGTGTGCATTCAACGTTTTGGAGTTTTGGCAAAGTGTAGACAAAGATCAGACGCTACAAAACGCGTCAGATCTGGGTGTACACTTTTTGCAAAATTGTCAGGGAATATGTGACGTAGTGAACTACAAATAAACACAAAGCTGACGCTCCTATAATTGAAAATGGACCAGTCACAAAGTATTACGTGGATGATTCCATTGTCATGTGGGGAACTAAAGCAATAGTGGCAAATGGTGCAGGTATCATGGCAAATAGTGCAGGCTCAGGTCAGACACCGCAGAACGCGGCGTCTGATCATGGCTCGCAGTATTTGCTGATAACATTTTCCATCAAAAATAAAATAAGAAAGAAAAAATAGGCCTACTTATGACACATGGACTTGTCCAACATTTAGCAATGGAAGGGACCATCTAAAGATCAAATTATTTTGTGTAAGAGCGAGCCCCGTTTTCAGGTACAATCTTGTAGACTATAAACAAGCTGTGTAGAGCGAGATGAGACGTCTCACAACAAGTCATCTTATCAAGAGCTATACTGCATTCCATCCTGTTAACCCATCGTATACTAGTGGACCCTTCCATTGTTATATTTTGGACAAGTCCATTTGTCATAAGATCTAAGAAGTGGTAGGCCAATTTTCCGCTCTTATTCTATTTTTAATGGAAACTTCTGTTAGCAAAAAGTGCGGGCCATGATCAGACGACGCGTTCTGCGGCGTCTGATCTGGGCCTGCACTATATATTTCCCATGGTGTCCCTTAAGGGGTTTCCCGCCAACAATGAGTAAATTCTTATTGAAGAGAAAACTGTTTAACTGAATGGACTTGTCCAGATTTAAAGATGAAAGAGTCCATTGCAGAAACTCGGAAAAGCAAGGTTGAATAGTCTCCCTTGTAAAACTGGCGGAAATTGCGTAACGTGTGTACATTCTCCTTAATGCTATGCATGCTGGGTACTTTATCAGCAGACGATATTATTATTTATTTATTTATTTATTTATTTATTTATTTTTATTTTTTTTTCATTTTTTTCCAGAAAACAGGATTTATGCAAATTGTCTCCAATAAAGGATATATACATGTAGTTCTGTTTTCTGAAAAAAAAAAACAAAAAAAAAACACAAAAAACATTTCAACAATTTGTCGTCTGCTAGGTTAAGACTAGATAGTGGTTTAAGGCTGTCGCAATGTGAACATTCTGATAACAATTCAAGCTTATGGTCCAGAATATGATTTAATTTAAATATATGTTATTGCTTATACACATGTAAGTTACAAGCAAATGGGTTGGGCCACAAGTTCTAACAACATTATTTAAAAGCCCGTCCCGTACAAACTACACGATTACAAGCAATAACAGACGACACTGTATGTTTCAACACAATCACAAAATAAAAATATATTTTTTTTTCTATTTTTTCAAACAACGAGAGAGAGAGAGAGAGAGAGAGAGAGAGAGAGAGAGAGAGAGAGAGAGAGAGAGAGAGAGAGAGAGAGAGAGAGAGAGTACCGGTTACCAAACGAGATATTGTTTAAAGAGTTATTAACTTTTAAATATACTGGTTATCCCTGTGAACCATGTGAAAACGACATGTTTCCTTGATATAATATTTTATACTTTTGAACAAGTCTTTGTTTTCATTTTCAGTAGCATTTGCCTTACCATATAGTACAATTTGACAATTTAGAGGGTGAAAAACTCTGGTTGCCTGAAAAAGGTGAACTCGTGCATTGGCATACTTTGGGCATTGAAAGAAATAGTGTTCTGCATCTTCTGCTACGTGTCCACAATCACAATGGGCATCTACTATTAAAAGATTATTGTAACGGTCATAATTAAGCTCGCTACATCTGTTGCGTATTCGTGCATGAATAATCGAAAGATGTCTGCTCCCAGATATGAAGTATGGTCGTACAGAAGGTATCACAAACAAATGAGCTAGAACAGCCGTTTTAAAAGAAGCGATATTGGCAGAATTCCTAATATTTTCAGGAAGATTATTCCACAGCGATATAGATGCTGGAACAAATGATCTAGAAAAAAGTGTTGTTCTAATGCTAAGTAACTGGTAATTTTGTGCATTTCGTAATCGGTATGGTGTATTGCTACCGACTGTTGGAGGGAAGAGATTTTTTAAATAGTCAGGGACAAGTTCATTTTGGACCTTGTACATTATCATTAACTTTTGGTACATTCGCCTGTCCCCTAAAGACATCCATCCTATTTCTTTATACAGGTTTTGTAAAGACACGGAGCGAGTTAAGCCCGTAACGATACGCGCCGCTTCGTGCTGAATTTTTTCTAAAGTGTCTTTTTCTAGAACTGTGGAACTGTCACATACAACTGAGGCATATTCAAGAATTGGTCTCAAAAAGGAGATGAAAACTTGATTCATAGCTTTCCGACTTAAGGAGAACTTTATTTTACGCATAATACCGAGAATTTTGGATGCAGATGACACAATATTACTAAATTATAAATGTGGCCATGCCACTTAGCATCATTTGAGAAGTTTACAACCAAATGTTTTTGCTCACTAACAAATTCTACCGGAACATCTTCAAAGACCAAGTTTAGTTTAACGGTAATATTTTCTAATGTGAAAAATAAAGCTTCCGTTTTTTTTAGGATTAAAATTTACCAGCCACTTCTTAGCCCACTAAGAAATAAGTCTTAGGTCGTGATTTAAAGTTCCTTCTATATCAGGTATATTACGTGTGCTGAAAGCTAAAGAAGTGTCATCTGCAAAAAGCCTTACAATACTTAAAAGCTTATCAACAATATCATTTATATATATATATCAAGAAAAGTAGAGGACCCAAAACTGAACCTTGTGGCACACCAGCTGTTGTTTCTTTTTCATTTAGTTTATACTAATTTATTTTAGTTCGATTGCGATGAAAGCTTTAAGCTTATTGAATCGCTCTCGAACACTCATTCCGGGTGTTTTCACGCGCGCGAGAGAGAGAGGCAGTGGCTTTTACACCACTGCTACCCATTTACACCTGGGTGGAGTGGGGCAGTGTCATTACGTGTCTTGCCCAAGGACACACCTCGATACCGGTGGCGGATTCGAACGCACAACCTCTCGATTATGAGTCGAACGCGCTAACCACTGCGCTATCGAGGCTATCTTTTTCATTTGAATAGGAAGACCCTATAAAAACTTTTTGTTTTCATTCGTTAAATAACTATTTATCTAAGTAAGTAAATTTCCAGAGATTCCATTCTGCTGCAGTTTAATAACAACCCTTTATGCCATACACGATCAAAGGCTTTAGAAACATCACAAAATACCGTACAAGTATAATTTTACCCAGTCTTCGGTTGTCTTAGTTTAAATTGCATGTTTTCGTTGTCTGTCTCTCTGTCTTATTGTTGTTCTTATTTGTGAATCGTACCATGGTTTATCATTCGGTCTGATAGTTACCTCTTTATGCGGAATGCAGTCATGTATAAATTGAATAAATGTTTCTGTAAACAATTTGCAAGGAACATTTACTGAGTTCGATAGAACAAAACTCCAATCGAACTGGCTAATTGAATCATTGAGTTTATTGAAATCAGCCCTACTATACAGCCGAACTTTACGTTTGTATGCAGGTGGGGGGGGGGGCATTTTGAAAGAGACGTGTTTGTATGTAGCATGATGGTCGCTTATATTATCCGGTTTATCCAATACGCCAGAGTCAAAATCAGTAACTAAGCTAGATACATGTATAAGTATAGGATCTATTAATGTTGCTGTTTGATTGGTTATTCTAGTTGGCTCTTGAATAACATTTCTCAAATCGCTTAACAGTATTAAGCTGTGTAAATGGTTGTTATAAACGTTAAATAAATTCTCATTAAGACCACCAACTATAATCAAATTACTACAACTATCAAGCGCATTTTCAATTGAAACGTTAAGATCATCCCAAAGCTGAACTCGGGTGTTGGGTGGTCTGTAAATGTTACATCATGAGTATGAGTGATAAATCCTTAAACTTTATTTGTGTCTAAATCGATTGAATAGAAATGTGTTCGAATTCTGGGCGTCGTTAATAAAGCATATTTATTGATATATATACAAGCAGTCCTCCCGAATGGTCAGTATTATCAATCCTATAAGGATCATTTAAACCCTCGAGTTTTAATATGTCCGTTGGAATGTCGTTAGTCAGATGAGTTACAGTGAAGCACAAGATATCAAAATCCAAACAGTTTTCCTTTATAAAATCTAATTTGTTACGATACTTCTTATGTTTAGATGAAAAATAGACAAACTGGACTGGTTCGAATCAGTTACGCATTGAGACAAAAATGGTCCTGGTTTTTCTTCAACATCACCAGACAAATCTAAGAGAATAATAAAAAATATGTATGTTATCTCATAAAGACCATGTTTTGAGGAAAATTTCAAGATATTAAGATAGTAGTACAGAAGATTGTAAAGGTCAATCCTATAATGGTGTCGACAGAGAATGCGAGTAGTTTTGTATAGAAATGCCCAATGCTTGCGCGCCATGCATTTACATCATTACCTGTCCGGACATAAAAGTGATCTTGGAAAAAAGGTGCATAGGCAGAAGGTTTGAAATAAGTATAAAAACGAGAGGTTTCCAAATAAAACTCTGTTAAACATATCCAGTTTGGTAGCTAAATGACAGAAAAGAACAAAAAGAAAAAGGAAAGTAAGCATCAAAAGAATACAGAGCATTGAATTATGTACAAAATATAATTCCACGAAGGAATATTTTCTGAAATGTGTTCGGGATTTCAACAGCTTTGCATATAAACGATTGATTGACAACAGCATTTGAAACTAAATTAAGCATGCGGAGCTTTAGTGATTATAAGTAAAATTCACAAGTAAGACATCCAAAAATATATTCCACTAACTTCTTAATACTAAATTCAGAGTACCAAAGCAGGTATATAATTCAGGAGTAGATTTCCTTCTAGGGGAGATGTTTTATTTTCGGGTGTCTCAGTGGCTTAACTTCACCGTTAAAATGCCCAGGACTCAACAAAAGTGTCTTTATCGGGTTCAACAGTAACGCGGTCCGGGAGGGTGAAATCATCCTCTGGTGTATTGGTAAATGTTCCGCAAAGACCTGTTAAAATAGAATAAAATAAGATTGTTTATAATCAATAACTCAAACACTCTTTTAGCATGGCTGATCCGAACTCAGTCTTAAGGGGAGTGGATACACATTCGTTGGAGACATTACGAAAACACGCCTATACAAATACATTGTAACCTTTATCACCGAAAATGAAAATTTTAAGATAAAAAAATGATATTTTTCTTATTTCTGCTAAAAAAAAAGAGATTCTGGGTACTTGTTAGAACCGTCTCATCGAGGCGGTTCTAACGAGTACCCGCAATCTATATTTTAGTGCAGAAATAAGACAAATAAGGTTTACCCCTGTAAACCCCAGTTTTTCTGTATAAAAGTGGGGTTCAAGGGGGTCAAAATTATATAGGCGTATTTTCATCATGCAACTCCTACAGAAGTAGTTTTTTCTCCCATGCCAATATGGGGCAACTCTTAAAGGAAAGAATTGGCTCCTCAGGAGCCAGTTCTTTCCTTTAAGAGTAAACCCTTGTAACTGTGGGACAGGGCTTATAGAAAAGCGAACAGGAAGTCCCGAACGTTGTTTCCTATTGAAAAATGGCGGAAAAAATTGCGATATCTTCCTAATTCTACTCATAGTTACCGCTATCCCATATATATGGGTAATCCAAAATGATCATTGGGGAGACTTGTTTCAATCGACCCAAAAGTTACATACTACAGATGTTTCCCGTAAGGTAACTATCGCTGACCCTGTACACAATTTATAGCAGCGATGTTCCTCCTATGACGTCTTAGCGTTGTGTGAAAAAAATGGCCTGAACTTTTGTTTGTTTGATTTGAGGTTTAACGTCCCCGTCAACACTGTAAAGGTCAATTTGGAGACGTTGCTTCCAATTTTGTGGGACTTTTACCCATCATTAAGATGGAATGTCATCTCAAGCCCTGTCGCCAATGAAACCAATAGTGTTTATAAGCATGGAGACTCGCACCGCCTTTGCCTGGGCAGGCTTAGATCCCCTAAGCGGCTTACCAGTACTCGAGTGCTGGTCGTTTTCAACTCTGCGTGGAAGAATCATGTAGCCCATATATTTCTTCAAGCCCCCGGTGGGCGGGGTCCCGCCTGGGCTTGTGTATTTGGGTCATTTTGGCAAACAGTGTACACCAAGATCTGGTGCCGCTTAACACTGCGTTGTGATCAGGGCCTACAATGTTTGCTTATAATATTGGAATTTCAAGGTTAACCCTTTTTTGTACCAAATGGAATCTTCCACCTTATACACATGTATATAGCAGGAGTCCAGTTCAAAATTAAGGTGTGTCAGGTTGTGTTTTCATCAAAATTTATTTGGGCAATGACTAAACTTTCAGCAAACAGTGGATGGCCTGATCAGACGCCGCCTTCTGTGGTATCTGATCTTGGCCTGCACTGTTTGTCATGGTACCCGTTTTGGGGTTTCTGGTACCAGATGGGTTAAATGCGTTAGACTAAACAGTTTAAGTCTCAGTTCATGAAAATTTTGCCAGCCTACACTCAAAGACAATCGATTAGCCAGTGCTTGATCAGAACGATAACACACCCGTGCGACACAGTGTATTTTTTCACATCTCCAAAATGGCTACTTTTCAGATTAAAATCAGTGATCTTTTTCTTATTTGTACTGCAAAGATATGTTTTGGGTGCACGTTAGAACCGCCTCATTGCGGCGGTTCTAATGAGTACCCACAACCTATGCCTTGGAGCAGAAACCAGCAAAATAAAATATACCCCCGCTAGAGAAACGAGTATATTTCAATAACGAACTACGGAACCCGGGAAAACAAAAAATATGTGGTTTAAACGATATAATATGTCTTTTCCTAGTTTTCTTTTTCACTCTAATTTTATTGTTTTAATTTCTGTTCTGCTAGATACTGGAACAGAAATGTCCCTTTCCGGGTTCCGTAACAAACCCTTTTCTTGATGCGACAGATTCCTTCAATTCCGTTTCATGAATTAATTTCGCTTCTTTTTCTGATTGGTGTCGCGACCCGCCCATATAAAAGCTCTTTTTTGCGACATGAAAGGTGCCATTGACTCACAGCACGGAGTTAGCGTTATGATTTTTCTTCTAATTTTCTTTTAACCCATTTTGGACCAGAAAACCCAGAATGGATAATTGGCTAAGAGTGCAGACCCAGATCGCAAACGCGGCGTCTGTTGAGGGCCTACACCGTTTGCAAAACAAGTTATGCCATTTTCCAAACAAACTGTGAAGAAAACACAACCTGGCACCTCTAAATTTAGAAAATGGACGCCTGCTGAAGATAAGGAGGGAGATTCCACTTGGTATTAACACCCCTGCCCATATGGGGCTTGAAGAAATATATGGGCTGCATGATGCTTCCACGCAGAGCTGAATCCAGCCCGCACACTAGTACTGGTAAACCGCTTAGAGGATCTAAGCCTGTCCAGGAACCGCGGTGCGAGGCGGACCGTCCATGCCAATAAACCCTATTGGTTTCATTGGGCGACAGGGCTTGGGATGTCATTTCATCTCAATGTCGGGTAAAAGTCTCACAAAATTGGAAGCAACATCTCCAAAATGACCTTGGCAGTGTTGACGGGGACGTTAAACCTCAAATCAAAGAAACTCATCTCCTGCTCTCAAAAGGGCAAATGCCAATAATGGCTCGTATTTATACAAGGGCTGTTTAAAAATTGGGCCCCGTCCAGCGATTTTGGTACTTATCGCCTATGCGAGCAGCGAAGGTTCAGGCGAGCCTGCGCATCCGCGCAGTCTCGCCAGAACCTCTGCTGCTCGCGCATATAAGCAGTGAATCAAGAGGAACCTTCAGACAGAAAGCCATATCCTTGGCCCCTCTGAATTGCTTGGCATGCGCAGTTAAAATTTGTCATGACGGAATGCTCGAAGACACAAATTCGCTTGGCGGGGCTCAATTAATGTCACTTTCATTGCGCCTCCTTCACTGCTTTTAAAATTGTACTGACAGTGGAATCGAATCTACTTTGTCGTTGATGAATGGCGATATCGAAGGTAAGCAGACTATCAGTAACAGTCTTGCTTTTGTTTGATGTTAACGAGCTTGGTACATCTAAAATAGGAGAGAACCTGTTCTGAAAATTCTTCTTGATGTTTGCCAAAGACTTCTCCCTACCGTCTGATTCTACATATCTTTTATATAATCAGATATCATCCCTGTACTAGTTTAATAGGCAACAAGCGGCCTCTTCATGCTATTACAATTGAACAAGAATGCATGGTTTTCAATTTGTTTAAGCCCAGTTTAAACTCTTCGGCATTACCCACAAAACCTTTAAGCAGAAGGGAAATTTGCACAAGTGAAGAGGTCTTAGCCTGCCAAGGCACAGTGATGTGATTTGGACCGTCCCAATATATAAACCGTTTTGGTTTGTTTGGGGACAGGGCTTGAGATGTCATTTCATCTCAATGTCAGGTAACCGTCTCACAAATTGGAAGCAACGTCTCCAAAATGACCTTAATAATATTATGTTGCTCATTGGATCAGATAACACTCCATTTGAGCATGACTGACCACTCAGTGAACCACAAAATTACCCACTGATATAACTCTATTGTTGCAATATTTACCTGCACGTAAGATTAATACATATACCGTTGTCGGAAGATAAGCTGAAAGTGACGTCAGCGAATGTTTTGATAATAAGCATTGACCACTGTTGCCAAAAGGTAACGACGCTTCGGTAATGATAATTATAACGGTGCAGTCTGTCCTGCCAACCAATGATGGGTATGATAATAATAACGGTACAACTTGACAACCCTACCTGTGGTGGTATACTCTTTTACGTCACTGTCTACGTATCTTCCGACAACAGTGCCTGAATAAGTACTGTTTTCGGAAGATAAGTTGAAAGTGACGTCAGCGAATGTTTTTGTTATTAAGCACTGTGCACTGTTGTCAAAAGGTAACTACGCTTCGGTAATGATAATTATAATGGTATAGCCTGTCTTGCAAGCCAATGACGGGTATGATAATGATAACGGTGCAACCTGTCAAACCTACCTGTGGTGGTATACTCTTTTCGCATGAAGGCCTCCTAAGCCTGTCCAAGAAAAGTGAAGGTAACTGACCGACCCCACATGACAATAGCTGTTTACTGGGCCGTAAACAACAAAACAAACAAACATACCGGACTTATACGGACACGACCTTTCTCAGATGTGCTGATAACCAAGGGAATTAATGCGTACAACACAAAGAATAATTGGTTATCTCCCAAAGGCCTCAACAACCTAGCCATGGTAAACCCTTTTATAAATTATATTTACCCAGGTGACATCGGAAGACTTTGAGGCATCAGTTTGAAGTCTGAGAACCGCTTTATATGTATTTTATAGGCCACTGTTCTAATTTAAGAAAGTGGAGATAGTGTTATAGGTTACCTAGGTGACATCGGAAGGTTTTGAGGCATCAGTTTGAAGTCTGAGAACCGCTTTTTATGTATTTTATAGGCCACTGTTCTAATTTAAGAAAGTGGAGATAGTGTTATAGGTTACCTAGGTGACATCGGAAGATTTTGAGGCATCAGTTTGAAGTCTGAGAACCGCTTTATATGTATTTTATAGGCCCCTGTTCTAATTTAAGAAAGTGGAGATAGTGTTATAGGTTACCTAGGTGACATCGGAAGGTTTTGAGGCATCAGTTTGAAGTCTGAGAACCGCTTTATATGTATTTTATAGGCCACTGTTCTAATTTAAGAAAGTGGAGATAGTGTTATAGGTTACCTAGGTGACATCGGAAGATTTTGAGGCATCAGTTTGAAGTCTGAGAACCGCTTTATATGTATTTTATAGGCCACTGTTCTAATTTAAGAAAGTGGAGATAGTGTTATAGGTTACCTAGGTGACATCGGAAGGTTTTGAGGCATCAGTTTGAAGTCTGAGAACCGCTTTATATGTATTTTATAGGCCACTGTTCTAATTTAAGAAAGTGGAGATAGTGTTATAGGTTACCTAGGTGACATCGGAAGGTTTTGAGGCATCAGTTTGAAGTCTGAGAACCGCTTTATATGTATTTTATAGGCCACTGTTCTAATTTAAGAAAGTGGAGATAGTGTTATAGGTTACCTAGGTGACATCGGAAGGTTTTGAGGCATTAGTTTGAAGTCTGAGAACCGCTTTATATGTATTTTGTAGGCCACTGTTCTAATTAAAGAAAGTAGAGAAAGTGTTATAATGTACCTTCGCCCCCAGCCCGTCCATCGGAGCTTGGCGAAATAGATAGGCTGCATGGTGCTTCCACGCAGAGCTGAATCCGACCCGTCATACAAGTACTGGTAAACCGCTAGCGGTGCGAGTCGAAAAAAAAAAGACTAAATACAGAATAACGTACATATGTACACAAATGGTATATGTATTACAATTTGTCAAATGTATCAATTAGTACATCGCAGGCGTAAAATAGTCTTTGTTATTGTTTACCGTAGTGACAACCGCTGACTGCTGGTTGCCAAGGTAAACTGGAAATAGAAACATGGGGTAGTGTATTTCTTTTTCTAAAAGGACATAATTAGTTTCGATCTGATTTCACAAAATTTATATGATTGTGTTCATAATAAATTTGCAATTTTACTCCCGCTGGCACAGAAAAGAAATTACAATTTGCAAAAAAAAGTTATGAAAATAAATTCATCAGTTTTTGTCGCTGTATTCAGTAGTATTACTATATATTCTATACATTTAGAGGGTGCTTCCAAATATATGTAAAAAGGACAAAAATGTTGTTCATAAAATTTCATTAAAATATTGTGGATATTCGAAAAATAATGTAAAATCATGAGCCCCTTGCACAGAAAAGCTACTCCAATAAGTTTTGTTTTATTGGGGAAAATAATTATCAAGTTCCAATATGAATCTATGTATTAACTTTAACCGACAGCAGTTACCTGGATGTCCTTTAAAGTTCGACTTTTGGATGGCCATGTGGCCATTTTGTGGGAAAGTAACTTTCCTTATGGCCTTCCTTTGTTTAGGTTTCCATTATGGTCTGGTTGCTTAATGTTTGTATTTCTTTCCCTTTGGTGTCTTTGATGGGTGGAGTAAGTTAATTGTATCGATTCCTGATCTTTGTTTTACTTCTACTTTACAAAACAAAAATCAACACAAATGAATTTTACCTGTCTCACCAAAACTGGCCCCAGTCGGCCATGTTTGACTGACAGTGCAATTTAATAAGAGAGAATGGACAATTTTAATGACATATTCCATCTTTTGTTTCTTGCTGTGCTGCACGTCTTAAAGTAGTTTCGGCTTTATTTCGGCTTTGATTTCCATACGAGTCCGTACAAAATGTAGTCCGGTTTGGCGTAGTAAAAATAAATTGTACAAGCATATTAGTAATCGTATAAGCGCAATACACATTTGGGAAGCAGACTTTTTGACGATTTTATCTTATCTTTCAGAGTATAGTTTCAGCATTTTATATGAATCAAGTGCATCATGCGACGGGTTTGGCAAACACTGTATACCCAGATCAATGCGGCGTCTGCTCAGGTTATACATTGTTTTCTAACAGTGCTGTCAATATATAACCCATAAAGACCAGCCTGTTGTAGGAAAAGTTCAGCTTCACACATGAATATTAATGGATTTTCTGACTTTCGAGATCAAGTCCAGGTCAATTACAACTTAAGTCTTGCATTAGGCTTGCGTACACAGATGTGACTGAAAAAATAGCCCCTTCCAACTCTGGAAACAGTAGAAGTCCTGTAATATAATTCTAGTGCCATATTTAGCAGACTTCAGTGATGGAAGAGTGCACTCTAGAAGCTCAAGGCAGTGAATAAATCAAAGCACTGACAACACGCTGGCCGATTGTCTCTGAGTGCAGGCTGGTCATGAACGGGGACATGGACTGTTTCGTTTAAAGTAACTAATGCCAAAAAAAAGTGTAGAATAAGATAAGCGTGGTGGAGTAATTTAATTGTATCGATTCCTGGTCTTTGGTTTACTTCTACTTTGATCTGAGTCTACATTGTTGGCCAGATCCAAAATTTGATTCAAGTGTAGATTTTGCAGAAAACACGTACATGTACCCATTTCCCCAATGACGCGGCTATGTTTGGGTTGATTGTTTGTCATTCAAAGAAAAGCGCTTCAGTGCTAACGTTTACGTAACTATCACTGACTTGTAAGAATAACCTTTTGTCTTGCAGAAAATAGCCGCAGTGAGAACAGGGTATACCATAAGACTAAAGAGGGTTATCCTGGAATCATAGGATGAGCTTGGCAAACAGTCTAGACCAAGACCAGACGCTGCAAATCGCGGCTTCTTATCGATATCTTCACTATTTGCTTGGAATTTCATAGTAAACGAAACAGTTTAAATCTCAGCCTAGGACTATTACCCCAAACTACACTCCGAAGCAATCGACCCACCAGCACTCTCAATGATTACAACACGCTTAGGCACCATTCCCTTACATGTAAGCAAAAATGGTTAAATTAATCAACCGTGACGTCGGGTTACTAGTCCGGAGATAGAAACCACATGTTCAGTACCAAACTTTTGATGTGTAATGTAAGGTGGTGCCTAGAAAAGAAGAAACTGAAATTTCTTCTAAAAAGCATTAAGTCATAGCGTATTCGAACGTTTTTCATTAAAGGGTCGTAAGCGTGCCCCTGGACAGTTAGAAGCTGGTCGGAAAGCGGATGACATTGACTCTGATTTTGGGCGCCCCATGTGTATGATCTATCGTCTGTTGGAGCGTCATCTTACTATATACATAAGACGCTATTGGACGTCGACGTAGCAGAAGACCGACGTCAGTACGCCAAGATCGATTCATCCGTCAGACGCATCTGCGAAACAGGTTCCAGCCGGCAGCTGCTACACTGTACCTGCAGATGAACAAGGGTGTCCACAACCTGCTCATAAGCGCTGACACTGTTTGTAGCCCATATGCGATGTACGTTTCAGAGCTAGACATCCCTGTTGTGACCAAAGTTAATGCGTCTACACAACGCTTACACTGGTACATGAATACGTAAAATGGCGTGTAAGCGACTGACGTGAATTGGTTTCAGTGACAAATCGCACTTCAGCGTGAATCACGCCGATTGTCGTTTCTTGGTGGTTCGACCTATATGTGTAAGGTATGCCGAGGCGACGCGTCCGTAATAGAGCGTTACATATCGGGTGGAAGAAGCGTAATTGTGTGGCGAGATTTTGTATGTAGTGAGCAAGCGAACCCAGCTTAGCTCATTAAAAACATTCAAGATCATGGATGAGACGTGGACTGAAAATCGAGACGTTAATTGCATCAATCAGGTGCTTCGGCCTCACAACATTTGTTTACGATCAGATTACGAAATATATAGTTTCAATGAATCACTGTTTGTTACTTAATTTTGTTTATCTAATTGTTTACATTCTCCGTTATTGACCTGCGAATGTACAAGTCACAGATGTCTCTTCAAGGTGTTTTGAAATGAGAAACATTACTCTTTTTATGTTTCGATGATAACAGAATGTATAAATATGAATGGGTTAAATACTGGGGTTTAGTCACTATTTCTTTTTTCAGGGCAGGTCTCGTTCTTAGCCGGAAATGTCGTTTTCATGGTAACTAAATAACTGTCAAAAAGCTGCAAAAGGCTTTTTGTTGATAAATATATGATGCTTTTGTTTAAACGAAGGTCCTATGACCTACTTATAGTTATGCTCTCATGGCAGTCTACAAAAGTAGCAACCGTAGGTGTTCCTCTGATAATGCTGGTACGCGTGTCATTGGTACCTACCCGAGTACCTACTTTAGTTCGAATCGACGTCGACCCTAAATATAAATACGCATTGTACTTACATTTGCAAAACATGCCTGCGAAGTAATTTGGGCCGAAACAGTTTATAGTGAATAACCCAATTATAAAAGCTGATGTTTTATTTTGAAATCGAGAAAATTGCAGATGTATATTTTTTTTTTTTTTATGATTCCCTTTGTGCATTTGAATTTAATGTGTCGAGATTGTACTCAACATTGTCAAAATTTAATGCATTTAGCGACTCTTCTGTTCATGTCCGCCATATTGAATCACGTGATCCTCCCATTCACCCCTCCTTTTTAAAAGCAGATTTGGAAGAGCATTCCGAACAATCTTCGGCGCCACTTGATTTAAAATTCTCCACTTCAGAAGATTCTTGAGGTCGAATCAAGCACGACCCAGGTAAGATATTAAAAGAAACAGGTGTGACATCGCTTATTTATCATATGACGTCGCGTCTGAGAGTGTAATAACGTCATGTATTATTTTCGATAATCCACTAGTGGATTAAATATGCAAATGAGCTAGATACGTCCCGTAACGTTACATATTTTGACGTCCTTAATGATGTCGCGTTTACTAACGGCGGAATGTTGACATTTTTGTCAACAATCGTGAATAAAATACGCGTTTAATGTCATATGATAAATAGAATCTTGCATTCGTGCTCATGTATTATTGAATTTATTAAACTCGTTGAGGAAAAGGGATAAAATGCTCGGCAAAGCCTCGCATTTTATCCCTTTTCCTCAACTCGATTAATAAATTCAATAATACATGAGCACTCATGTAAGATCCTCTATATAGTGAACAGGTCTGTTCCACAACAAGAGCGTGCAAGCTAAACAAAGTCTCAAGATTGGTAAGCTCAGCACCACTATAATAATAAATAGAGGATCTTACACGAGTGGTCATTTCATATGATATTTATGAAACGAGCCTTCGGCGAGTGTGTGTGTGTGTGTGGGGGGGGGGGTAAATTTGACGGATCAAACCATCGAAATAAGTATTATCAATATTTAATAAACCATTTAAATATCTAGAAGTGGAGAGAAAGGGAAATCTTGAAGTCTCTCTCATAAAAACAGACCAGCCACAAGTGGAGCGCGACTTGTACCCATCGGAATACCCACAACTTGTCTAAATTACTTAGTACCAAATCTTATGTAAATATGCTCAAGGACAAAGGTGAGAGCTTCATACACTTTCTGACATGACCATAAAGTATAATGTTTATGCTCTTCAGAAGTAAAAAAAGCATTTCTTACAATACATGCAAGATAGAGGGAGTCTTCCCTTTGAAATGTCCATTCAATTAAATCATTAAGTTTTTCTTTTATAAGATTATGAGGGAGTAGTAAAAAGGGTGGAAAATCATAAGTAGACAGACTTGAAGCACCGAAACGCCTGGATTTCAATTTATTTAAACTTCCATTAGAATTGTTTATAGACCAAAACAGATTTCTACCTGATCTTTCGAAGACTTTGTCGCAATATTTTATCACATGTTTTTTTATGGCAGTAAAACATGAAGTTAATAATTTGGAATGTTCAGCGGTGGCACACGAGCTTGCGTTTGCAATAAACCGTGCTTTGTATGGTCTTTTATGAAGTTTAGGTTACCTATATGACATAGGAAGCTTGTCTTGGCCTTCTGTAACACAGACAGCAAACTTGGTGGCCGAATGACAAATGTGGTATCAGCTAAAGCCCTCTCTTAAGGCTTAAGTTCATAGGCCTTAGTACCACCAAATTCTTGCTGAAGAGTGTTAACATAATGAAGCCGTCAAACAACGACCATCATATCTTCAAATCAAAACAAACAAACAAATTCAACACGTGTCCACGTCAGTTGAGATATATTCAACAAAAAATAAAAAATAAAAAAAAAAAATAACAAATGCACAGCCGGAATTTGATACTGCAAAATCAACGTCCATGTAATTCCAGATTATAATTTTATAAATAAACAGCTTTAATAATATAGGGATCAACCATGGTTTTTCATGCATTAACATTTGCCGGGTCCCGAGGAAGCTGTTTGAACATGAGGCCGCTAAGCCGAATGTTCAAATATCTTCCGAGGGCTCCGGCAAATGTTAATGCAATGAAATAACCATGGATGATCGTTGTTCTTGCATAACTTACGATTCCGACCACAATTTTTTACGAAAACGCCAAAAAGGTCAATATAAACTCCATATAAACTCTTCAAATGCGAACCAACATGGCGGCCAGTTCAGAATGTTGTTTACAATGACGTTGTTATGCAGTAACCGTCTGACGTCATCATAGAACCCTAAAACGCTACGTTCAGGGCGATGACGTTACGTCGCTCAACGTAACGTAAACAAAGCAAGGCCCGTCTTGCGATATCAAAAGCTCAAAATCCATGTTCAAACAGCACGTGAATTTCATGACTTGAACACGGTCTTTGCTGTTTGAGCACGGCTTTCGGTCCATTTGACAATGGCTTCAAACAGCCATGCGCATAGATATTTATGCAAGAATGAGAGATCATTGCCTGTTTCTTTCCGAAACTCGTGAGTGGCGTCTAATAGGTAGTTCTTTACCCGACATGTTAGTTTTATAATAGTTTACTCAAATCTTCTTCAGCTGACTGATCAGGATGATCAGAGTGTTCGGTGAGCGCAGTATCTTTTAACACATAATATGAGTCAGCGCATGACAAAACCTACACTAAGACATGTGCGCCCAATGAAGACTCAGATCAGCCTGCGCATCCGCGCAGTCTGATCAGAGTCTTCTTTGTGTGTTCTAAGAATAGCTAAGGGCCCAATACTCCTTCATGCAGCACGAGAAGTCTCTGGTTAGACTATATGGATGCACAGGAACATAAGAGTCGTCGATGTGCGCACATGTCTTATTGTAGGTTTTGTCGTGCGATGGCTCATATTACTTCTCGTGCCTACGCCCCCGCCCATAGGGGCTTGACGAAATATATGATGCTTCCACGCAGAGCTGAATCCGGCCTGCACACTAGTACTGGTAAACCGCTTAGAGGATCTAAGCCTGTCCAGGAACCGCTGTGCGAGGCGGAATGTCCATGCTAATAGACCCTATTAGTTTCATTGGGCAACAGGGCTTGAGATGTCATTTAATCTCAATGTCGGGTAAAAGTCCCACAAAATTTGAAGCAACGTGTCCAAAATGACCTTTCCTGTGTTGACGGGGACGTTAAACCTCAAATCAAACAAACTACTCGTGCCTATTAGGACCAAGCTTGTTCTTGCAGAAAAAAAAAATTCGAACATACTTACCTAGTGTTTGGTCAAAGAACCTAAACGCATTTATTATTTCGGCGGCTTTCTTGTAGTCCCATCTGATTGTGACCCCCATGCTTAGAAATACCATCACACGATAACGGCCTGTAGTTTGAAGGACCATCATCTCAAAATCCGGTGTAACATAAATGGTCTCATTGCTTCTAAGTAACACCCTGCTGCATGAGGTATACGTCATAGCCCATATAGTCAAAAAACAAGCGTCGCAGACAACTTTTTAAGGTAAGGCAGGCATAAAAATCGCCAATTATGTCGAGGGAATACGGTTTCAGTCTTTCTATAATGTAAGCTCCAGTTGATGCAATCCTGTAGCGTTTGCTATCAAAGGTAGTCATGTGTGGATCACCATGACATTTGCAAAAATCAGCTGAAAGAGAATTTTAACCCTTGTCCTGCTGAATACTTTAATCTGCCACACCCACTAACGTTTATCAACCAATCAGATTACTTAATGCAAATTATTGCAACAAATTCAGAATCTGAATGACAAACTTTGTAGATCCTGATCAGATTGCCTCAGAAACCATCTGATCTGGAACTACATTGTTCAAAATATAAGACCGTCTTATATCTGGGTATAGCAGGACAAGGGTTAAGAGATACTGGACATTGCAAGATAATGGTAAAATAATAGCTGACAGATAAGATTAAAAAACAACTCCAAGATAGCTTTTAACGATCGGTTTCTAAGCGTATTGGTGAAACTTAACCCTAAACTTGCTGTTCACGACAACCCCTATCTTCAGAAACAGTGTAGACAACCCCTATCTTCAGAAACAGTGTAGATCCTGATCAGATGGCTTCTTCAGAAGCCATCTTATCAGGATCTACACTGTTTGGTATTCAGTTTATGAATTTGTAGCAATAAATTACATCAAGTAATTTGATTGGTTGATAGACAGAAATGGGTGTGGCTTAAATGAATATTCAGCAAGATCACGGCTAATCCAGATAGGTGACGCTTCCCAAAGAAGCAATTGCAAACAATTAAGATTCAGATAGAACGCCTAAGGACCCGGGAGGTACAATCAGTCAAGTACCCAGTTCCGGATCGTACCTAATTCCTGATCGACGCGAATTTAAGCTCACTCATGGCAGTTTTAATTAGAAGCCTCCATGGTGTAGTGGTTACGCTACTCGCCTTGTAAACCAGGGGTCGCAGGATCGATCCCGGGCTTCTCCTGACTTTCGGATGGGTCTTTAAACCGAGGTCCCGTCTCCGTATGACCTTAGCTGTTGGTGGGACGTAAAACTCAAAACATTCACTCACTCATGGCAGTTTTAAAGCCATTCATCGTTAAACTTGCTATCTGTCATACAGCCGATTCCATCTTAGTCCAAATCCGGAAAAATCTTTTTTTATACGGCTAGGCGTGTGCAGAGAGAGTGACGTTGGTTAATTCTCAAGTCTAAAGTAAGACGCGCTGTGTCAAACTATTAAAATATCTGCTGGCGACCAGAAGCTGTGGCAATCTTGAGTAACTGGTAAAGGTAAAGTTTTTTTGTTTTTTTTTTTTTTCAGAAAAATAGAGAAAGATTTGACACCTTTATAGGATAGGTGTCAATTTACACGAGATATTAAATCATGTTTCCTGATAGATAAAAAAAAAAAGAGAGAAAAAAAAAATTGTCGTCTGCTGTTTAGCCGCAGACAGTTTTGCGGACTTGTACGTATATTAGTGCATTTACATTGTTCCTGCAGGCCATATTGCTTGGATCACATACTCCGCTATGTATAAAGATATTATCCCTGTTGTCTTGCGAATGTAGGCCTCTTCTAGAGGTTATCAAACTTTTTATTCTTAACTCACTTAAAAATAAAATTTGTCCTGCTGATAAATATTAAGATTTGCCCTGCTGATAAATATTCAAATTTGCCCTGCTGATAAATATTAGAATTTGTCCTGCTGATAAATATTCAAATTTGCCCTGCTGATAAATATTAGAATTTGTCCTGCTGATAAATATAAAAATTTGTCCTGCTGATAAATACTAAAAGTTTTCCTGCTGATAAGTATTAAAAGGGGGAGTTCCAGCCTATAGTATATTTCCATAGGGTTCTGCCCACGCACAGATTTCCATGATATTGTGCATAATTAATGCCTGTTAAAATGACTGTTCATTATATATCTGTTTCACTTTCATATCTGTTTTCATTATAAATCTTCAATGCTTTGTTTATTTCCACATCTGAAAATAGGGGTACCCTCAAACAAGTGTATATGTACATAACAGCTTCTTATAATTTGGAGTTATTGTTTTCAGACATTGCTGTAGTCATTTTTGATTATTTTGTATCACATTTGCTATTGTTCAGTTGAAGTTCCACAGACCTTGATCAATTTCATATGGAGCAGACCCCAGTTTTCACAACAATAAAATCATTCGGAGTATGTTTGACTTTTGATTTCACATTGTTGGAGTTCTTGTCACCCCATCACATTAGTTACAGCAACTTGCCTTCTATCTTTTTCATTTAGGGAAGTATATACCAAATGCCAATTTTACAACTAGTTACAGTGTGGCTAGCTCTGCATTTATTTTGAAGACTAAGCATTTGTCGCTTACACTTTTGCAGATGTTATAATGAACCTAGAAAAAAATGCAGAAAATGGTTTTCATGATCTCACAAAACCTTTGGTGGGGGAGCCGAGTGTGAGTCCCTTTGACCAAGTGATGTCAGAAAAAATTACCAACACATGAACCGATCAATCATTAGACGGTTGGTTGATTTGAGGTTTAAAGCCCCCGTCAAGTCCTGTATAGGTTATTTTGAAAACGTTGCTTCCAATTTTGTGGGACTTTCACCCGACATTAAGATGACACGACGTCTCAAGCCCTGTTGCCCAATGAAACCAATAGGGTTTATAAGCATGGACGGACCGACTTGCACCGCTTCGCCTGGGCAGGCTTTACCATTCAGCTATCAAATCCATTAGTTACAGCAACTTGTCTGACGCCATTCTGATTTAGTTTCAAAATTTCATATTGGACTTAAATCTCTTCTGCAACAAGGTCTATCGGAACCCGGATTTTATGGTGACTTAGTATATAAATTCAGAAAAATATATAACCGCAATGACTTCAGCACCCAATTTCGTAAAATCATTTTTCGATATGAAAAGATTGGGTACAACATGGATGTTATACGACAGACGGCATGCATGGTAGTTAACCCAATCACGGTTGGCAACTTTGCTTCCCTCTTTAATTGCAAGCCGGTGGGTCAGGCCTCAGATTCTATGACGGCTCCAATATAAAGGATTATTGAGAATTAGAGAGATCTACTTCAAGGTAATGTTGGTTGGTGCCTGATGCTCTGTCTCTGGTCGGGCCCATCGGAGTCTAACTGTTGGTTTTCTTTTGCTCCAGCATTTCAGTGGTTTCTTGCTGTCGAGTCCTCACCGTTGTCTCACCTCTGTGGTTCTTTGATTTTTTTTTGTGTTTACGGAGATGTTACACTGATGAGTTTGGAGGCCTTCATCCGGACTGAACAAATTATTTGTCGAAATCGCGACGGAAGTAAGGGCGAGGATTGTGGCCACGTAAAATCGATTTAAGCCCCCCAGTGGAAATCTTTTCACTGAACGTTCCAGGCGGTTCTTCTGTGGCGGTTTATTTATGGTGTTGTTTGTTACTTACTGTGTGTATCACTTGTGTCTTTTTATTTGGATGGCCATATGGCCATTTTGTGGGAAAGTAACTGTCCTTATGGCCTTCTTTTGTTGAGGTTTCCATTATGGTCTGGTCGCTTAATGTTTGTGTTTCTTTCCCTTTGGTGTCTTTGATGGGTGGAGTAAGTTAATTGTATCGATTCCTGATCTTTGTTTTACTTCTACTTTACCAGTGCGCGTGTGCAATCGGTTTCAGCTCTGCATGAAAGCATCATGCAGCCCAACTATTTCTTCAAGCCCCGATGGTCGGGGGCCTAATCAATCATTAGAACAAATCGAGAAATCAGTCGGTCCCTTCACAGTTGGCAATTATTGGCTGCTGTTTTATTTTAAAGAAGTAACTATGACAAAAACCAAAATGATTAATGAAAAAAAAAAAAAATGAAGAACATGAAAGTAATTTATTAAGCAGATTCAATATGTCATTGCGTATTACTGACAGCAAGTGTCTTTGTATTGCAGGGTTTAAAAATATCCAGAAAGACCAAATAAAACACCTTGTCTTATTCCTATTGTTCCATAATGTAATTGTTTGAGGATTATCATTTTTTGCAATACTGTCAACACTAACATTCATCATGAACAGTGCTTTGTTTGATTTGAGGTTTAACGTCCCCGTCAACACTGTAAATGATATTTTGGAGACGTTGCTTCCATTTTTTTGGGGACTTTTACCCGACATTGAGATGAAATGACATCTCAAGCCCTGTCGCCCAATGAAACCAATAAGATTTATTAGCATGGACGGTCCGCCTCTCACCGCGGTTCCTGGACAGGCTTAGATCCTCTAAGCGGTTTTCAAATACTAGTGTGCGTGCCGGATTCAGCTCTGCGTGAAAGCACCATGCAGCCCATATATGTTTTCAAGCCCATATGGGCGGGGGCCGTACAGTGGATGAATGGATTTTATTTTTATGCCCCCGCCATTCGAAGCCCCTGTCCGTCCGTCCGTCCGTCCGTTCGTTCGTGCGTCCGTCCGTCCGTGCTTCCGAAACTTAAACGCAGTCAATAACTTCCTTATTTCTTGACGGATTTTAAAATTACACAGCAGAAATGTTAACCATCATGAGACGAAGTGTCACGTGCAAAACCCAGGTCCGTACCTCCAAGGTCAAGGTCATACTTAGAGGTCAAAGGTAAAAAAAAGGGTCCGAAACTTAAACGCAGTCAATAACTTTCTTATTTCTGGATGGATTTTGAAATTACTTTGGAGAAATGTTAACCATCATGAGTCGATGTGTCATGTGCGAAACCCAGGTCCGTACCTCCAAGGTCAAGGTCATACTTGGAGGTCAAAGGTCAAAAAAAGGGTCCGAAACTTAAACGCAGTCAATAACTTTCTTATTCCTGGATGGATTTTGAAATTACTTTGTAGAAATGTTAACCATCATGAGTCGATGTGTCACATGCAAAATCCAGGTCTGTACCTCCAAGGTCAAGGTCATACTTGGAGGTCAAAGGTCAAAAAAAGGGTCCGAAACTTAAACGCAGCCAATAACTTACTTATTTTTGGATGGATTTTGAAATTATTTTGTAGAAATGTTAACCATCATGAGACAATGTGTCACGTGCAAACCCAGATCCGTACCTCCAAGGTCATACTTGGAGGTCAAATGGCATAAAAAGGGTCCAAAACTTAAACACTGTCAATAACTTTCTATGGATGAATACGAACATAGACATATTTTCGGGCGGGGGCATCCGTGTCCTATGGACGCATTTCTAGTTTATCTTTAAAATGTTTGGAATGAACTTGTATACTTTGCTAATGTATGTTCTCATTTACTTTTTTTTTTTTTTTGGGGGGGGGGTGGGGTGGGGGGTGGTGCCGGGTAGTGTGTTTGTGTGTGTGGGGGGGGGGGGGTGTATTACATAAATGCCTATGCTGACCTTTGTATGATAAGGTGGCACTAAATGGTCATTAAAAACACAAAATATAAATACACTTTTAGGAAATCTTGTCCCCTTATATTGCAACTGATTTTAGCACAAAAACAGACCTGAACCCATATCTAGCAAACTAAACAATGTTATCGGTTTCTGACTGTTTTGAAATTTGTTTGCTATATAGAGGATATATGTGGTCTATTTTATATGCAATAAATTGGGGGTGACAAGATCAGTAACACATCTAATACTTATGATGATAATCTCATTTTTTTTTTATAAATTTTCATAAACACTTATCAGAAAAATTAAAAGACATAGACACATTTACATTTTTTGTATTAGATTAATCCTTATAGAGTTCGGTTGCCAATCAAAGCAAAAGAATATGAAAATAAGCATACCTATTGATGTAAGACTGAAAAGTTCAAAGGTGTGTATGGCCTCTACAGAGGACTAGCCCAGGGAGCTCTCGTGAGACCTATAGTAATTTATCAAACAAAACAAGTCATATATATAGTTGATGGTCCTCAAGTAAAAACAATTGAAGTTTCAAGAAAATCTGTGCGTGGGCAGATTTGGAACTCCCCCTTTTGCCCTACTGATAAATATTAAATTTTTTCCTGCTGATATATGCTCATATTTGTCCTGCTGATAAATATTAAAATTTGTACTGCTGATAAAAACTAAAATTTGTCCTGCTGATAACTAGTAAAATTTGTACTGCTGATAAAAACTAAAATTTGTCCTGCTGATAAATATTAAAATTTGTCCTGCTGATAAAAACTAAAATTTGTCATGCTGATAACTAGTAAAATTTGTCCTGCTGATAAATACTCAAATTTGTCCTGCTGATAAATATTAAAATTTGTCCTGATAAATACTCAAATTTGTCCTGCTGATAAATACTCAAATTTGTCCTGCTGATAAAAACTAAAATTTGTCCTGCTGATAACTAGTAAAATTTGTTCTGCTGATAAAAACTAAAATTTGTCCTGCTGATAAATATTAAAATTTGTCCTGCTGATAAATACTCAAATTTGTCCTGCTGATAAATATTAAATTGTTGGCATTTTAATAGTTATCAGAAGGACAAATACCATCCTCTTTAGATCCTCAATGTGACACAATCAACAAATGCTTGGTATAAAGTTCATGCTCAGTGGAGCCGGACATGAAAAAAGTATTTTGGTTCTGGTTATATAACTTTTATCATGTTCATCTCACTTGAGCATGAAATTTATACTGCACATAAATCTTAAAAAGCTAACAAATGTTGGCATTTTAAAATCTATGGTCAGGATAAATGACAGTTTGTGCTGATCTGAGTAGGGAAATTGTCTGTTTTTTTTTTTTTTGTTTTTTTTTTTTGTTTTTTTTTTCTCGTATTTTATTAGCTATGAGCTTAATAAAATTTATGCTAAGCTGTGTTGGGGATGAGAGAAAGTTTTATAACCTTGTGGCTTGGTTGCAATTCAATTGATCTCTTGAGGTTATGTATGATAATGGAGCAGCATCTTATTGCCATTTTCCTACAACACATCAGTCTGCGCATATGCGCAGTCTGGTCAGCATGTTAGCGTTTGCTGCTTGGTTAGTGCAGTACATCTTGTTTTTCACATGACGTCGCGTCTGAGAATGTAATAACGCCATTTATCATATGACGTCGCTTCTGAGAATGTAATAACGCCGTGTAATATACTACTCAAAGTTTGATGGGGATCATTTTTAATGCAAAATAAAATTTGGATAAATTTATCAACTGAACCCAAATTTGATACATAATGATGGAAAACATATCCTTCACAACGACTAGTGATTAATTTTGTCAACTGGCACTGCATTCAAGCGTGACAACAACAACCGTCTTGGCACCCACAAAATTTGCCATAACACGAAGGGATTTGGACAATTGATTTTCACAAATTTCCAAACTTGTTTAAACAAAGGTGTCTAATAACAAGTATGGCGTCCACGGGTATCAATTACAGTACGACGTCGCCTGCGCATGCTGGAAATCAGAGTCTGTATCCGGTTTTGTGGAATCAGCCTCCATTCATCAACCAATGCATCTTTGAGCTCTTGTAAAGGCCACGGCTGCACGGGTCGGGCTGAAACAGCACGCTGTAAGATGTCCCCTGCATGCTCAATTCGATTTAAGTCCGTTGATCGAGCAGGCCAGTCCATACGAACGATTGTGTCACGTTCAAGATAGGCATCAGTGACGTGGGGATGGTGGGGACGGGCATTATCGTTCATCAGAATAAAGTCCGGGCCGATAGCACCGGCATATTGCCTCACAAACTGATCAAGAATCTCATTACAGTACCACACTGCCGACAACGTTCCGTTTTCAATGACGTACAAGTCTGTTTTACCGTTAACTCTTATCCCAGCCCAAACCATGACTGACCCCTTTCCATAGCAATCATGCTCTGCCACATTCAAGTCATAAAGTCGCTCTTTAGACATTCGCCACACTATTTGACGTTTATCAGTGAAGTCCTGACAGAATCTGGACTCATCAGTAAACAGTACTGGCGTCCAGTCACGAATCGTTCACATGACGTGAGTTCTGGCAAAGTCCAACCGGTCTTGCACGTGCTGTCGAGTCAACGGAACACGTACAGCAGGCCTCTTGGCCTTAAGTCCGAACTCGTGGAACCTGTTTCTGACAGTTTGTGAAGAAATTCGTACTCCAGTTCCATTCTTAAACTCGTTATTTTAACGCGTCGAAACGTCGAGACTGAATCAACAAAAAACGATCCTGACGTTGAGTTGTAGCCCTTTCTCGACCCCCGTCGTGTCTGTGTGAAGGATTTCCGTGGGTAAGATACCGACTCCACATTCGGAAAACCACGCTCTGAGATACATTCAGAATCCCAGCATCACGACGTTGAAAGACACCAGATTCCAACATTCCGACGCCACGGTTTATTTCGTCGGGGCTCAGGCGGTTTCTTAACTGTCCCCTAGGCAGTTTAGAGTTTCGCAAATCAATGAAATCCATTTTACGCTTAGTAAAAGTACACTGACAAGTTTGATTTTTCTGTTGGAATGCAGTGTTACGCAAGATTTTTGGGGTGCATGAAATCATTTGCGAAGTGTGAGAAGTGTGCACTTTCATGAGTACTGAATTGCACATGAGTTTTTTTTATTAAGATACTTAGCAATTTACGGAGTACAAATTCTGTCCTGAAATTTTAAATTTTCAGTGCAAAAATTGGTATATAAAAAGTGATCCCTATCAAACTCTAAGTAGTATATTTTCGATAATCCACTAGTGGATTAAATATGCAAATTAGCTAGGAATGTCCCGTAACGTTACATATATGACGTCCTTAACAACGTCGCGTTCACTAATGGCGGAATATTAACATTCGTGTTCAATGATCGAGAATAAAATGCGTTTTAAATGTCATATGATCAATAGAATCTTGCATTCGTGTTCATGTATTATTATTTTTATTTTATTAAACTCGTTGAGGAAAAGGGATACAATGTTCGGCGATTCCCGCATTTATCCATTTCCATCAAGTCGTTTAATAAATTCAATAATGCATGAACACTCATGTAAGATCCTCTATTTCTTACATGCTTTTCAATGAAATATAGAGATTTTTCAGTGATATCGAAAACGATATTGTCACTGTTTCAAACAGTGACTAATATCAATTATATTTTTCACTGTTTGGAACAACTTTTGTTCTCGAAATCTAATTTTGTGGTCAGTAGATGATTGAAAATGAGTGAACTGTAGTATGGCCCACGCCCATCGGGGCTTCAAGAGATACATGTAGATGGGCTGCATGATGCTTCCACGCAGAGCTGAAACCAAGCCGCACGCGAGTGTTGGTAAACTGCTTGGAGGATCTAAGCCTGCCTAGGCTAAGCGGTGCGAGTCGGACCGTCCATGCTTATAAACCCTATTGGTTTCATTGTGCGGCAGGGATTGAGATGTCATTTCATCTCAATGTCGGGCAAAAGTCCCACACATTTTGGAAGCAATATCTCCAAAATGGCCTTTACAGTGTTGACGGGGACGTTAAACCTCAAATCAAACAATCAATGAACTGAATTAAAATAGACGCTAAGCCCGTTCACAAATCACGAGGACGTTAACGACGTCATTTTCCACGCCGACGTCACATAGTTTGTCGCGCGACGTTGGGTCTGTCTGCAGCTTCTTTAGGAAACTAAACTCTCAATTATTTCAGTAACTAACTATTTATAGAAATGACATCGCAGGCTATGTCTCAGGTGCAAACGTTTACACCAAATATTATAACCAGTAATTACTTTGGACATCACCAAATTGGCGCGAACGACCAGGAAGATAGTTACTTTTCTCTGAGGGTGAGTGACGCGAATAGTGAAGCTATATGCTGTAGTGTTGAAGCATGTAAGAAACAGAAAATGTGTGTATGTGTGTGTGTTTTTTTTTTTTTTTTCGTGCAATATCGAATTTTATTTCTTTCATGAACACCAAAACTGGTATTTTTACTCGTGGCTACGCCACTCGTGAAAATACTGGTTTTGGTGTTCATTCGGTGAAATAAAATTCGATCTTACACCGAAATAAACGCATATCCTCAATGTAATGAATTCCGTAATCCACTAGTGCCGAGATTAAATATGCAAATTATGTAGATACGTCCCTTAACGTTACATGTACAACGTCCTTAACGACGTGAATAAAACAGTCGTGAATAAAATGAGTTTTAAATGTCATATTATTAAAAGAATCTTGCATTCGTGCTTATGTATAATTGCATTTATTAAACTCGTGGTGGAAATGGAATAAACTAGCATAAGATCCATTTTCCTCAACTCGTTGGATAAATGCAATATAACATGAACACTCATGTAAGATTCTCTATTTATATAATATTCTAACCCAGCGCGCCTATATAGGCAATGAAAAATAACTGTGTTTTATTATACAACAAATCACGACAAGGAAGAGCGTGACGAGTGACGTCATTAAAAACTGCAAATTTATGACGTCACTAGTCGATTTCCTTGACGTTAGACGGTGTAACGTCACTTTCTCGAATCGAAAACGTTAGAAAAGGATATAAATGCATGTGTTTCAGTCGATAATTTAAGCGGGATTTCTTCCAAAATGGCGAAATGTTGTGAGATTTTGAAGGAAAGAACAGCATTATTGCCGATTTTCAGCGTGTTAGAATCGAAAAAGATCAGCTCTAGTTTGTGATTTGTTGAGTAATAAATCACAGTTTGTCGGTCAGTTGTAAGTAGACAAATCACCCGCGCGTAGCGCGCGTGATTTGATCTACTTTACAACTGACCTCCAAACTGTGATTTATTACTCAACAAATCACAGCTAGAGCTGATCTATTTCTTAAACACATTCACAAGACTTTTTGCTAGAATGTGTAGCTGAACAGACGGGTTTTTGCCTTACTCGACCATTTTCTTGTGACGTGACAAACTAAGAAAACAAGAAGTAATCTTTAAACAAAAAATATCTTCAAACAAGAGCTGTCACTATAGGTGACCAATGCCACCCGTGGGAGCCAATTTCTGAGTTTTTGCAAAATTTCAAGGGGAGATAATTCAGCCAAAAGTGACAACAGAGTTATGGCCCTTGTTCAGAATGGAGCCCTTGTGATTGTGAATAAGTGGGTGAAGTTTCATGGGGCTAGGTCAAATACGAGGACTGTTCAAATATGAATGCAACTAAGCACATAAAAAATGATTCCGTGATAGATTTCGATGAAAAATTTATTTTGTCCCCTCAAAGTATTCCCCTTTAACAGATATACAAACTTTCAGTCTTCTGATCCAATCATTAAATGCATGTTGCATCGAGGTATACTATGAAGGCACTGGAATATTGCAGAACCGAGGTGTTTGCGCTGTACAAATTTTCGACCAGAAAGCTATTTTTTTTCAGCCGCGGGAACAAAAGAAAGTCACACGGGGCAAGGTCAGGGGAATACGGGGGGTGAGGGAATTCAACAACCTTTTCCTGCTTCAGATAGTCTTGCACAATGAAGATATGAAGGTTTTACCATAACCCTCAAAATAAATAAATAAACACAAATTCTGCATATCCTGCAAAGGATATACCGTCACTGTACAGAATCGCAGGTCACATTCAGTCACCCAAAACGCTGTACATTTCCCGTCCTAGACTATGAGGGTGCCGCACGAGGACCATTACCATCCATGAAAGGAAACTTTACCATTTCAAACTCAAAATCATCATCGCGTTTCATATTTTTTGCAGAAATAAACCCATCTGCAATAGATAGATGTAAATCGGAAAACGGGGCCTCGGTATCAGAGGAATTTGTTTTATTTAACTGAAGTTCTAGGGTAGGGTGTTAATTTGACCGATCAAATCATCGAAATAGGTATTGTCAACATTTAATAACTCATCTATATATCAAAAGCCGAGCTAAATTCAGCTTGGTTTTCAACGGAAAGAGATATCATGAAGTCTCTATCATAACAAAGCAATGAGAGACCAGCCGCTAGGAGTGTGCAACCCATCGGAATACCGACAATAGTCTTCAAACTCTATGACGTCACGCATTGTTTACAGCGGTGCATTGTGGGATTGTTTGGGGGAAAATCGGTAGGGAAAAAGGCGTTAAAGGCACTATATTACCGCCACGAACCCAGAGATTTCGTACGGTTGTCGAAATGTAGGGGGTTCACAGCGAACACGACTTATTATATTATTATTTTATGATTATTTGATAAACTTTGGGCAATACACAAACGTTTACTGCTACGGAGTGATTTTTTTGTTTTCAAAACTAACATTTTAAGCCCTTTAGCTCGGTGCCGACCCCGACGCTTCAAATAATAAAAAAAGAGTGTGAGAGGTGGTGAAAGTTTTGTGTGTCTCCAGGTAAACCCCAGTAAAATTGCAGTGCCTAAAATATAATCTGGGTTCAGACCCCTTGGATAGACTAAATAAGCCTTAAGCGTTGTTCTGGGTTCAGACCCCCAGCTAGGCACACTCCGGGAAAACCTGGTAATACAGCCCTACCTCATACTGTGGGTCCCAAACCCTCAAGGGCTTAATAAAACTGAATTGGTCCAGATCCCCAGCTATGCACACTCCGGGTAAACCCACAGATACTAAACATGCAGGCACACGTCGCTAGGGCAACGTCTAATCAACGTCGGTGCAACGTCACGACATTGCACCGACGTAGATGTGACGTTGCATAACGTCATGACGTCGAACCGATGTTGATGTGACGTCAAAATTACGTCATGTGCCTGCTGGGTAAGGGTCAGTACAGCTTTCTTGCGGTTAGTAGAGCGGATGGTCCAAATCTGATCTCTTCGATTTTTTTTCTTTATTTTTGCATTTTATCGTTTGAAAATAATGATATTTTATGGATTAATTCCTATCCATATAATATTATTTTCAAGCAATTTTGGTAGACGTGACACAACCATTTGGAAGACCTACGGTGTTGTTCAAGTATGATTGAAAAAAAAATCCAAGAGATCTGTTACTGGACCATCCACTCTACTAACCGCATTCTGCTCTACTGGCCCAAAGTATGTGTGGGTCAACCCGGTTATATTACCATACAGCATATCATGGGTCCAAACCCCACTTTGGCTATAAAAATAGAAGCCCATTTAAGCTTCAGACGGAAGCAGTTCCTGAATCACTCGTCCATCGATAAATGCGTGCTATAAACGAGGAAACTGTGCAAACATCTTACGCATTGACACGACGTAAGCTATATAACCTACAGTCGAACTTCAATGGCTCGAACACCTTTGGGACCTCGAAAATCAGTTCGAGACAGGGGTAGTTCGAGCCACTGAGGTTACTGTCAGGAGGCATAACGAGATACTTTTAGACATCTTTTCGGTGTTCTACAATAAAAAATGTATGCTGTGTGTACTCATTAGAATCGCCTCATCGAGGCGATTCTAATGAGTACACAGAGCATACATCTGCAAGATAAAGGGCTAAATCTCCTTAATTAACCCCCACTTTTTCTTATGTAGAGGATTTCGCTAGGGGCTCAAGAATGGGTTCGACACATCCATGGTAAACGAGCCATCGGTGTTCGAGCTATCGAAGTTCTACTGTATATGCAGGAGCTGAAGAAGGGGATTCGGCCCCGAAAACGTTTCCGCGTGTCAGTTACTGTTTATTGAAGTTCTGCCATCCTCAAAACACGCTATATTTCCCCCAATCGATCCCATAATGCAACTTTGTTTACATTTATGACGTCATAAGGGTATAGGTCTATTGGTCTAAATAACTTAGTAACAAATCTTATATAAATATTGACAAGTAGAAAGGTGAGAGCTTCACTCACTTTCTAACATGATCCTAAAGACTATTTTTTATGCTCTTCTGAAGTGAAAAAAAAAAAAAGCATTTCTTACAATACATGAAAGATAGATGGCATGTCCATTCAATTAAATCATTAAGTTTTTTCTTTTATAAGATTATGAGGATTTAAAATGTAAAGGGTGGATAAAATTATAAGTAGGCAGACTTGAAGCACGAAGACGTCCGAATTTTAATTTATTTAAAACAAACCTATTTTGGTTGTTGGGTGAGGCAAAGGTGTTGCGGTTACTGGGGCGTCTAACGTACAGTTGACTTATAGTTGGAAAACGCCTGCTGTTCTTGCAACAGGTAAAGTTACAGGGGCAATGTTGCGTTTTATTCTGTCTCTACACTTCCATTCATTTTCCTTACTTCCTTATTGGAGGTTTAACGTCCCCGTCAACACTGTAAAGGTCATTTTGGAGACATTGCTTCCAAATTTGTGGAACTTTTACCCGACATTGAGATGAAATGACATCTCAAGCCCTGCCGCCCAATGAAGCCAGTAGGGTTTATGAGCATGGACGGTCCGACTCGCACCGCTTTGCCTGGGCAGGCTTAGATCCTCTAAGCGGTTTACTACTACTCGTGTGCGGGTCGGTTTCAGCTCTGCGTGGAAGCATCATGCAGCCTATCTATTTCTTTAAGCCCACTGGTCGGGGGCTGAGATACTTCATACTACAGTGATTTTTCCGTCACGAATATACAGTAGACCGTCGATGGCTCGAACACCGATGGCTCGTTTACCATGGCTTAGTCGAACCTGTTTTGGAGTCCCTAGGGAAATCCTCTGCATAAAAGAGAGTGGAATAATTTAGGAGATTTTCGTCTTTTATATTACAAATGTATGCTGTGAGGCGATTCTAATGAGTATATACAGCATATATTTTCAGTTTAGGATACCGAAAAGATGTCCAAAAATATATCGTTATGCATATTGGCGGTAAACCTCAGTGGCTCGAACTACCCCTGTCTGAGGTCCTCAGGGTGTTCGAGACATCGAAATTCGACTACATTTGTCAAACATCGGTAAATGCTATACTTACCGCTACTTTTTGCAGAAGTTTATTCATTTTTTACCAATCGCCAATTTAGATTTATTCAATCGAAAGTAGGTTATACAGCTACGCCGAGGTGTGGCTAGGTAAACTGACCGGCTCAAAAATGACCTAAATAGTGTAGACAGGGCCGTTAAACTACAATACAAACAAACTGACAAATCTGGACAAAGCTGAAACATCATCTTTGTTGTCAGAAATGTAAGATCCTACAATGTTCCTTTGTATTTTTGCTCAAAACCTGATGTTTATTTAGGGGATAACTGTACTGAAAATTGTCATTTGGGGAGGTAAATCGGAGGTTTTACGGTCGGAAATTTCGTTTTACGGCGACGCGTTAGCGGAGCCGTAAAACGTAATTTGCGACCGTAAAACCGACGATTTACCTCCCCAAATGACAATTTTCAATACAGACATCCCCATTCTAATGCACTTATTCGATTGTTAAGTTAAAAATTGTACTATTTTGCACAAGCCGACAAGCGCGGTGAGCTGCGTAAAACCAAATGCCAGCCAATGAAAAGCGACGTCACGTGATGACGTCGGGTTTCCGACAGTATATCGCAGAATATACTGTCGCAAATTTTTGACGTTATCCAATCAGACGTCGCGTTACATACGCAAGTGCATTAGAATTACTTTTTAGAGCCATATTTCATTGGCACTTCGTTCGGCTTTCTAGCATATCTTAACAATTAAATGAAATCGCGATTTGTTTAAGAAATAAATCTAACTGTGATTTGTTGAGTAATAAAACACAGTTTGGAGGTCAGTTCTAAAGTAGATCAAATCACGAGCTCGTAACAGGCGTGATTTGTCTACTTACAACTGACCGACTCAACAATTTACAGACTAGAGCTGATCTATTTCGGTTCTAACACGCTGCAAATCGGCAATAATGTTGTTGTTTCCTTCAAAATCGCACAACCATTCGCCATTATTAGAAGAAAATTCGCTAAAATTTTTGACTGAAACACATGCATTTACATCCTTTTATAACGTGCTCGATACGAGAAAATGACGTTACACCAACTAACGTCAATCAAATCAACTAGGACGTCATAAGTTGGCAGTTTTTAATGACGTCACTCGTCACGCTCTTCCGAGCTGTGATTTGTTGCAGAATAAACCACAGTTATTTTCTATTGCCTATATAGGCGCGTTGTGTTAGAATATAGTATAAATTGACATAAGGAAAACACGCCTATGCAAATATCTTGTAAGCTTTATCGCCGAAAAAATATAATTTTTAAGATGAAAAATTGTGATTTTTCTTACTTCTGCTCAAAATATAGATTGTGAGTATTCGTTTGAACCGCCTAATCGAGGCGGTTCTAACGAGTACCCATAATGTACAAATTTGATGAGAATGACGAAAATAAGGTTTACCCCTGTACATTACGCAAACACGCCTATACAAATACATTGCCATCTTTATCGCCGAAAAAATGAAAATGTTATGATGAAAAATTGTGATATTTATTTTTTAATTCTGCTCAAAAGATAGATCGTGGACACTCGTTAGAACCGCCTCATCGAGGCGGTTCTAACGAGTACCCACAATCTATATTTTGGAGCAGAAGTAAGAGAAACAAGGTATACCCCCGGAAACCCCAGTTTTTCTATATAAAAGTGGGGTTCAAGAGGGTCAAAAGTATATAGACGTGTCTTCGAAATGATTTCCAGAGAAAAAAGTCAGAAATGAGATAAATAAAAATCAAAAATGAGTTCCTTTAAGAGCAATGAAAACATTCATAAGAAAGAAGATAGATCATACTACGTAGTTTCGGCTAATAAAGCCTCATCAGTGACCCTGTAATGATCCGGCAAAGAAAGCCAGAGGTAACATACTGCAATTTTGCGAATTTCGAATAGGCAGTCGATTCAAAGACTGATATAAATCAAAATGGGGTCCAAATAATTAAAAACCTGTCTAGAATGTCTAAACAAATAATTTATTTCTGATTTCTCAGAATATTCACGCTGATCACAAAGGACCGAAAGTAAAATAGAAACTGCACTATGGTTGATGTACGGGGAGACGTTTTACGGCCGCCACACGGCACAACACCAGCTGCCGTGAAGGAAAATAAAAATCAAAAATCAAAGTCATAATACCGCATCTCCAACTCCCAGTCACGCTATTTGTGCCGACAGCTACGAATCTGTAATCTGTTGTATCCATCGTGGCTTGCATAAATTTTCCCTTGCCGAGGATATTCCCTATGCCAACGGATATGATGTTACGGGCCCATGAAACCCAGAAAGGTTTGAATTGATCACAATCGAGGGGGCTATGCGAGTATTCAACTATATTATAACCATCTATCCCGGGCCGAATAGTGGATTTACCGTTGTTCCAGGCTCCTACAAATATCATTGAAACAATTAAATAGGACAAAAAGGTACAGTCGAATTTCGATGGCTCGAACCCCTTTGGGACCATGAAAATTTGTTCGACACAGCGGTAGTTCGAGCCATAGAGGGTTACTATTAGTGCCAATGGAGATAATTGTGGATATCTCTTCAGTGTTCTGTATTATAAATGTATGTTGTGTGTACTCATTAGAATCGCCTCATCGAGGCGATTCTAATGAGTACACACAGCATACATTTGCAAGATAAATGAACAAAAACTTCCTAAATTATCCGTATATCGTATTTGGAGGAATTCCCTGCGGACTCAAGAACGGGTGCGACTCATCCATGGTAAACGAGCCATCGGAGTTCGAGCCATTGAAGTTCTACTGTATACTGAAAGTGTTGAACATCATTTTACAAAGCGAGATAAGTGTTGTGACTTAATTTTGCTTTAAATATAGCCCCAGCTTCAAACTCCGCCCATAGGGGCTTGAAGAAATAGATGAGCTGCATGATGCTTCCACGCACAGCTGAAACCGACCGCACACGAGTACCGGTAAACCGCTTAGAGGATCTAAGCCTGCCCATACAAACGGGTGCGAGTCGGACCGTCCATGCAACCCTGTTGGTTTCATTGGGCGACAGGGCATGAGATGTCATTTCACAAAATTGAAAGCAATGTCTACAAAATGACCTCTACAGTGTTGGCGGGAACGTTAAACCTCATATCAACAGGGGTCTGCTCTTAAAGGAAAGCGGCCGCCGTCCATCAGGGCTTGAAGAAATAGATTGGCTGCATGGAGTTTCCACGCAGAACTGAAACCGACCGCAAACGACTACTGGTAAACCGCACAGAGGATCTTAGCCTGTCCTGGCGACGCGGTGCGAGTCGGACCGTGCATGCTTATAAACCCTATTGGTTTTATTGGGCGACAGGGCTTGAGGTGTCATTTCATGTCATTGTAAAAGTCCCACAAAATTGGATGCAGCGTCTCCAAAATGACATATACAGTGTTGGCGGGGCCGTTAAACCTCAAACAAACAAAGAAACAAACAATTTTAAGAAAAGAATTTGCTCCTTAAGAGCAAATTCTTTCCTTTAAGTGTTTACCCTGTTGGCATGGGAGACAAAAATACTTTTGTACGAGTTGCCTCCCCTGAAAGTGTAACCATTTCCCTTAGAAGTACTGTATTCACACTAAATATTGGGACACATGAACCCATTACTTGTTCTAATATTTATACAAGTTCAATATACATGCACTATATGTACCTAATGTTGTTACTAAAATAGCTGGGTGAGTGGCAAACAGTGTAGACCTATATTAGATGCCCTGTTCTGCGGCATATAATCTGGGTCTGGCCTGTTTGTCCGGATACATATGGTTAATTTGGAAGACCCGTATTCGACAAAAATATATTTTGGAACCTTCCCAAGGGCACCGCAAATTTTTGCCTGTCCATCCACATTTTTTATATTTTTTGTCCCCCCCTTTTCGAAGAAAAGCGATGGGACATAGTATTCGGCTTTCCGTGGTGCTTGGTGCGTTGTTCCGAGCGTGTAGTAGTTACCTTGTGAGTTCAACTCCTCCTACAGTTTTAAACCGATCATTCTGATAATTTACAGGTGCCTTTATCATGGTTTGAAGTTGTGCATGTGCTTTTTTTCAGAATCCTTGAATTATTTTTTGTTTTCACTTTTTTTTTCACGTTTTTTAACTTAGACTTTTTTGCATGCTTCTGAATTCATAGCAGGTACCTTGTGAGCGCAACTCCTCCTACAGTTTTATTCCGATCCATCACGTGAACAAGTCCGTAAAATGAAGATCCCCTTAAACCCCACTCTATATAGAGAAAACTGGGGTTTAGGGGGTATTCATTATTTTTCTTTTTTCTGCTCCCAGACATAGGTTGTGGGTACTCGTTAGAACCGCCTCATTGAGGCGGTTCTAACGAGCACACACAACCTGTGTTTTGAGCATTTATAGGAAAAATAACAAGGATTTTCATCAGAAAAGTAGCCATTTTGGAGGTGTGAGAAATGCACTATGTCGTACGGCTGTGTTATCGTAATGCCTTCTGAAATTTGAATACCTCTTTATTATGGTTTGAAGTTGTGCATATGCTTTTTTCGGAATTCTTTAATTATTTTTTTCACTTTTTCCACATTTTTAAATTAGACTTTTTTCATGCATCAAATCTATGAAAGAGTATTATCCTAGTAAGCATTCTACATAAATCTACAGTGGGCCGTTAGCGGCCCGTCAGGGTAGCTGACGGGCCGCTAACGGCCCGCTGTAGATTTATGTAGAATGCTCGCAGGGATGTAGTAGGTATCCTGTGAGTGCAACTCCTCCTACAGTTTTATACCGATCCTTCTGAAATTAAGGCCTGTCTTTATCATGGTTTGAAGTTGTGCATATGCTTTTTTCGGAATTCTTTAATTATTTTTTTCACTTTTTCCACATTTTTAAATTGGACTTTTTTCATGCATCAAATCTATGAAAGAGTATTATGTAGTAGGTATCCTGTGAGTGCACCTCCTCCTACAGTTTTATACCGATCCTTCTGAAATTGAGGCCTGTCTTTATCATGGTTTGAAGTTGTGCATATGCTTTTTTCGGAATTCTTTAACCCATATATGACAATGGAATCTTCCATCATATAAATTTGGAGTTGTCCATTTTCAATTATAGGGGTGTCAGATTTGTTTTGTTTAATGTAAGTTGTACAAAAATGTATGTTCTTTGAGCAAACAGTGTAGACCCACATCAGACGCCGCGTTATGCGGCGTCTGATCTGGGTCTACATTGTTTGCCAACGTCCCAAAAAATGGCCACTAGGCATATATGGGTTAATTATTTTTTTCACTTTTTCCACATTTTTAAATTAGACTTTTTTCATGCATCAAATCTATGAAAGAGTATTATGTAGTAGGTATCCTGTGAGTGCAACTCCTCCTACAGTTTTATACCGATCCTTTTGAAATTAAGGCCTGTCTTTATCATGGTTTGAAGTTGTGCATATGCTTTTTTCGGAATTCTTTAATTATTTTAATTATTTTTTTTCTTCACTGTTTTCACATTTTCAATTTAGACTTTTTTCATGCATCAATTCTTTGAAAGAGTATAATGTAGTAGGTACCTTGTGAGCCCAACTCCTCCTACAGTTTAATACCCCAATCCTTCCAAAACTTAAAAGTTGCTTGAATTATGGTCTGAAGATATGCATGTGCTTTTTACAGAATCTTATAATAATTCTTTTCACTTTCTCACATTTTTAACTTAGAGTTTTTTTGAGCATCTATAGTATGAAACTGGATATGTAATAGGTATATTGTGAGTGCAACTCCTCCTACAGTTTAAAACTGGTCCTTCCGAATCTTTTCATGGTCTGAAAATACGCATGTGCTTTTTACAGAATCCTTTTGTTACTTTTTTCACTTTCCGCGTTTATTGATACCAATGGTTGCCTGGTTAACTTACTTACGTTTTAACAACACAAATGAAAATAAAGCGGGGACATAAACTCTCTGTGGAATTTGCTTGTTTTTTTTTTGTTTTTGTTTTTGTTTTTTTTTTTTCTTAATAACTTTCAAACCGCCAAACGCATCAACTTCAAACTTTAATTATAATGTCACAATTGGAAGCAACGTCTCCCAAATTAACTTTACAGTGTTAACGGTGACGTTAAACTTCAAATCAAACAATCAAACAAACAAACTCTATGTACAATACTCTCAGAGTTATTGCCCTTTGCAAAAACATGAAAATGTCCACATATTTCATGTTTTTCTTTTCTTAATAACTTACAAACCGTCAAGCGCATCCAATTCAAACTTTGAATATGACGTCACAATATCATTACACAATTTCAGGCTCCAGTTCCACTACGATAGCACACCCGTGTAACATTGTGCATTTTTCACATCTCCAAAATGGCTACATTTCTGACGAAAAGATGTCATATTTTTGTTATTTTTACTTCAAACATAGGTTGTGACTGCTCGTTAGAATCGCCTCATTGAGTCGAATCTAACGAGTACCTTCAACCTATAGCTTGGGGCAGAAATAAGAAAAATAATGTATACCACCGTAAACCCCAGTTTTCTCTATATAAAGTGGGGTTTAGGAGGGTGTTAATTTCATGGACATGATAACGGTTAAGAAATATAATTCTTACAGTAGGGTAATTCTTACTATCCTGAGATGGATGCCAAAAATATTTCATCGCACTCGTGAAAATTTGGATGTTTTCAAAACACGAGATGAACTTTTTTGGTATCCGCAGAAAAAAAGGAAATTTTCTTTTTATTTTATAATCGTATGCGGATATTTACAGTAATTGATCAATAGTATTGTACGTCATAATAATGCTTGGATATGACGTCACAAATGTGACTTGATCGCTATTTTGAATACAGCATTTTTACAGTTCAAAGAGTGCTTTTCAAGATATTTTACAGTATTATTTTGTAGATAACATATGGACTTAGCGAGAAAAGTAGTTCGGGTGCTACTGTGAAAATAGGGGGACTGTTCAAATATGAATGCAAGTAGAACGTTTTCTCATGCACTAATGCAAAAATCACCTGGAAATAAATATCACAGCGTAGAAAAACATTTTACCTTATACATTGATACCAAACATGTTAAAATCCGTCCACTTTAGCTTTGTATATCGTTCGATAAACACTGTCTACTCTTGTATACTAATACAAAACATGGTTGGAAGAAGGTCAGAGTACGCCATTGAAATACAATCCTATACTAAGAATCGTTGTAATCTTGGTATACGGTGCAAAGACATTTTTGATGAAATATGTTCGGTTTATGGGCATAATGAAATGTCTTTTCCGACAGTTTTTCGTTGGTGTAAGAAATTCAGCTGTGGGCTAGGCTCAACAGAAGATGCACCACATGATCGTCGGCCGAAAAGAGCAATATCTGCCAAGATGGTTACGAGAGTGAAAGAAAAAGTTGCTACCGATGCACGTTACATCGCTAGGCAAATAGTTAGTATGGTTGGCATCTAATTAGGACCAGCTCATACAATTCTGAAACGGGATTTGAAAATAAGAAAGATCTGTGTTAGATGGATTCCCCATCTGTTTACAGATGAGCAGAAAAAGACACGCGTTCAATGCACCAAGAAGTTGCTTAAAAAGTTTCCAAATTACAATGCACTGTCTTTCGCTAATGTCATCACAGGTGACGAGACATGGGTTTACTTTTTTGAGCCAAAACGAAAGATTCAGAACAAAATATGGGCAACAAAGTATTGCAAAAGACCATGCATTGCAAAGTGGACCATGAGCGTCAAGAAGGTAATGTATGCCATATTCTTTTCAAATCAGTGCCCTGCTATTCAGGTTGCTGTGCCTCAAGGCATAATCTGTAAATGCGAAGTTTTACAAGAATAAAGTTCTTCGAAAATTGATGAAATATTTCAAAGAACGAAGACCCGCAACTGGTTTGGCCAATGTCAGATTGCTACATGACAATGCGTCATCGCACAAGGCGTTCATTGTGCAATACTATCTGAAGCAGAAAAAGGTTGTTGAACTCCCCCACCCCCCGTATTCCCCTGACCTTGCCCCGTTTGACTTTTTTCCCCGCGGCTGAAAAATAGCTTTCTGGTCGAAAAATTGTACAGCGAAAAGACCTCGATTCTGCAATATTCCAGTGCCTTCATAGTATACCTCGAAAAGACTACCAAAATGCATTCAATGATTGGATCAGAAGATTGAAAGTTTGTATATCTGTTAAAGGGGAATACTTTGAGGGGACAAAATAAATTTTCCATCGAACTCTATCACGGAAACATTTTTATGTGCTTAGTTGCATTCATATTTGAACAGTCCTCGTTTCATTTTTTATCTTCATACTGTAAAAAATCACTTTTATTTGTTTCAGATATGCATTGATTTCACTGCTATGTATAAAATAAATGGGATTTGTTTTCACCCTCCTTCTTTAATATGGGACGTCAATATAAGAAGCGAGTGAGAAGCACTGGTTTCTTTACCGGATTTTTTGTCTACTGAGGCTTATACACCCCCGAATTTTCGGCATTCCGTGAATTGCGACCCATTTACCGACCTCCATGTATTGAATAACAATATCGTCATTTTCGGGAGACGGCGAAGACAACTACATGCATTTAGTCGGGTGTGAAATTTATGTTAATTGAGTTCACCAGTCTCAGGTTAATTTGTTCGAACTATATAATAATTACAATCAATGTCATTTTCAAACTTTAAACTAATACATGCAAACAAATATGCACGAATATATATGAGCAAAGCTTGCCAAAAACTGAAATCAAGCCGAACTACGTTTTCGTGCGTACTCATATTTCTATCACGAAAACACGCCTATATAAATTTGACCCCCTTAACCCCACTTTTGTATAGTAAAAATGTTGTTTTAGGGGTAGACATTATGTTTTCTTATTTCTGCTCAAAAACATAGATTGTGGGTACTCGTTAGAACCATCTCGTCGAGGCGGCTGTAACGAGTATCCGCAATCTATGTTTTGAGCAGAAATAAGAAAATATCGATATTTTTCATCAAAAAATATATTTTTCGGTGGTAAAATGTTCAATGTATTTGTATAGGCGTGTTTTCGTAATGATGATTTCAATGATACTGAGTGAAAGCCGAAGCTGCTCGAGAACGCCTAGGACAGCTAGAAATGACAGACAAGAATCTGTCATTAAAATGAGAAAAGTAAAACGGAAGTGCAGTCGACAAGCAAACAGTCTAAATTTTAATTATTTTTGGTGACACATCACAAGGACGTTTGTTGCTACAATGATATTGTACAAAATAATATTCTAATGAAACCGAACTTCGTAAGAAATGGGCAGGATGATCCACGTCTCCGCTGGGAGTACATGTTTGAGGACAAATTCTCGATTTGCGCAGCTACTTATATAAAGGAATTCCGTGCTTGAGCATTGTACGTAATTTGCGCTTACCGATCACAACTTCAGCCTTGTCTAGGGGTCCATCCCATGTTGATTTAAACGTGATATGGGCGTCCGTACAAGCCTTAGTTTGGAATAAAAGATACCTTTCTTCCGATAACAGCAATTCAACTGTTACATAGTCTTTGAATGTGTTTGTGATGTATTCAAGAGCTGAAATAAAAATGGAAAGATACGAACATCCAGAAACGCCTTGCAATAAACACAATAAACGCCTTGCAATAAACACAATAAACGCCTTGCAATAAACACAATAAACGCCTTGCAATAAACACAATAATCGTCAAAGCAGTGAGGGAGTACTGGTTGATCAACACGTCGTATCGCTATCGGCCCGACGTTGGTCCGGCATTCTTTGCTGGCTGGGTAGTTAGTCTGTATTCGTTATCATTACGCAAGCACGCCTATACAAATACATTGCCACTTTTATCGCCGAAAATATGAACATTTTATGATGAAAAAAAAAAAAATGTGATATTTTTCTTATTTCTGCTCAAAATATAGATTGTGGGCAGTACCCACAATCTATATTTTGAGAGCAGAAATAAAAAATAAGGTTTACCCCCGTACACCCCAGTTTTACTATATAAAATTGGGGTTCAAGGGGGTCAAAATTATATAGGCATGTTTTCGTGATGTTCCTTCGTTATTGAAGTCTATAAGTCTGACAAGATGACTGATGATATCTATTCTCCAGCAGGACAAGTTTCAAAGTTAGTCTATTGTGAGCGAGAAGGCACAGTACGAAAACACGCCTTACAAATACATTGTCAATTTTTCAGTAAAAAATTGGAAATTTTAAGCTGAAAAATTGTGACATTTTTCTTATTTCTGCTCAAAACATTGATTCTGGAGACTCGATAGAACCGCCTCGACGAGGCGGTTCTATCGAGTACCAGCAATCTATGGTTTTAAGCAGATATAAGGAAATTACTGTTTACCCCTATAAACTACAGTTTTGCTATATAAAAGTGGGGTTTAAGGGGATCAAAATTAGATAGGATTGTTTTATGATGCTTACCAACGGGCAATATGTTGTGGGTACACCTAAGAATCCCCCAAACAGGCTGTTGAACGAGCTACAAAAATTCACTTTTTGGGTCGATTGTGTTTACAATGGATCCAAATTTACTAACTAACAAAATTGGATTTCGATGTTGCATCACTGATTTGGGAAAACCATTATTATGGTTATTAACAGAAAAAGTCGCGCTATTTCTATTGATGTTACATGTCGGTCAGAGCTGTTTATAGAGTCTGGAAAGGAATCGTGTGCTGGGTTTTGCAAACACCGAATACCCAGATCAGACGCCGCGGAATGAAGAGCCGGCTCAGCCGGTTGAACATGGACTACACTGTTTGCTTAAATAGTGGCATTTAATGGTTATAAGAATGTCAGGTTGTTCAGGTAACATTAAAGGAAATGAAAACAATAACAATATCTTAATATAGGCCACTCTATCATGTCACGATTTTCGGAAAATTCCATTCATAAAAATGTCAGATAGAGTCGAGTGTATAAAAAATATACAAAACATTGCGCACTTCTGCTAAGAACTTAAGTTTGTTTAAGAGCAAACATGAACAGCCCAGACTTTTTAAGGTGGTATCGTTATTAGACATACGGCATAGACCCTATCGGATAGACAGTACATTTGCCCTGATGAGGGTCGGCACTGTTCGCCTTATATATATTTACAGCAACAGTTTTAAACATGATTTAGGCCCGTACACAGACTCTGAAAAATGGGGAAGGGTGCGAATTTCATGTATGTTACAGAGGTTGTAAAACTGCATGAGTTTGAAAATTTTCCAAAAACATAAGTGGGAGGGAGGGGTCCCCACCCTGTGTGCGGGCCTGCTTCAACAGGCAAACTGAACCGTTTTGTCGAAACATGTCGCAGAAGGGGCTCTGTTTCTGATCACTGTTATTCAGGAGCTGGGATGCAGTGGTGGGACCGAGCGAGGAGAAGAGTGAGCGAATTGAAACTATGACAAACATTGTAGGTTCTGATCAGAAGCCATCGATGAATCTACACTGTTTACATCTGGATAATGATTAAGAATCTTATATGGGTGTGAGGGGTGGATGGAAAAATCCGTCCTGAGGGACACTGTCCGGAATCACGATGCTTGCCGAGTGATGCCGGACAGTGATCCCGAGGGACGGATTTTTCTATCCACCCCTCACACCCATATAAGATTCTTTTTCTTGCATACATGTACCTTCCATTTCTGAGAACGGATTTTTAATGATGCAGTCACTTCGGTTACGACGTCCGCCATATTGTGATGACATTGCAGGAATGTTTAGTGACGTCACGTAACGTGCTGTGACGTCACCCTTAACGACGGTGCATACGAGGTGGTAATCAACTAGTGCATTTATCAAACACGCGATTATATTCGACTGTGGGTCGGAACACCAGGGTCAGAACATGATTTTCTATACCAGGGTAAAATCACGGATTTCCTTGTCTGGTGTGCAAGAAAATGTTATACATGTAATGACCTTTCCAGCACAGATTGTTTTGCATATGGGGTTAAGCATTATCAATGAAATATTGTTAATTCAGAAAGATGAATCCTTTATGCTGGTTGAAGAAGGTAAATTATTAACCCTTCTCTTGCTAAATATTCAGTTTAGCCACACCCATTTTTGAATTTGAACCAATCAGATGAAGCCATCCGAGCTGGATCTACACTGTTTCCAAAGATAGGGGTTGTCGTAAACAGCATGGTAAGAGTTGTACACATGAAGGAAAATGCTAACAGAAAAAATGTACTGAACACTTTCCTGATAATGAAGCGTTTTAACGAGTACCCACAGTCCACGTTATAAAGCTTGCTATTGTTCGCGTAACTATCACTGACCATCTGACTGCCGCCGACCCTGAACACAATCCAGGTACCGGGTTGTTTATAGTGTCAATAGTCGCCTCCCTAAGACGTCAGAGCGCAAGTAAATACTGGACTGTGATCGAGCACTTGCATCACGTGAACAAGTCCGTGAAATGAACACCCCCGTACACCCCACTGTATATAGAGAAAACTGGGGTTTACGGGGGTAAACAATATTTTTCTTATTTCTGCTCCAAGACATAGGTTGTGGGTACTCGTTAGAACCGCCTCAATGAGGTGTATAAGGTGGATTTTTTTTCAAACAGTGTAGGCCCTGATCAGACGCCGCGTCTGATCTGGGTATGCACTGTTTGCCAAGAGCCCGTTTTCGGATTTCCGGTACAAAATGAGTTAAACTTTTTATACAAAAACATCACAAGCTATTTTTGGCTCGACAAAAATTACCAACTACAGAAGCTTCAAGTATTATTGCTATTGTTCACGTAACAATCGCGGACCATTTACAAAATAAAGGTACCGTTTTATAGCAGCGCTAGGCTTCTCCTTGTGACCTCAAACTTTTGTGTAAAAAGTAAATTACACCCGTGGACACAAAACTGTTCAAACTCCTCTGAAGTACCTTTATATCAAGTTAGTGTGTGTGAAGTCGGGTTTAACGTCGCTTTCAACAATTTTTCAGTCATATCTCGACGGTGTCTGGTTGCGATGGGGAGCTCAATGCTCACTTTTATAGTGTTGCCTCACTGAAGTATCATGTCCCAGACACATTACATGATACCACACCCAGTCACATTATCCTGACACTGGGTCGACCAGTCCTAGCTCTACCCCGTAAATCTGAGTGCCAAGCGAGGAGCAGCTAGTACCATTTTTAACGGCTTTGGTATGTCGCGGCCCAAGATCGAACCCGTAACCTCCCGTTCCCCGGAGCGGACACTCTACCAACTGAGCTATCGGGGCCGGTTAATATAACAAGTTAGTTTGACAAGCAAATGTCATTCATCAAAGTAGTCTAAAACAGGATCTATAAATATACATTGATTGGTCTCATTGAGGCAAGCACTCTTCCGTTTTTAGGTGTGATTGACATTTGACATGTATTCTGATAGGACAGTGCAGGAGGCTAAAATGAAATGTACAGCACTTCGTGTTTTGAATGTATTCCTGGTTTGCGGTTGACTGACAGGATGTAAGGAAATATTGAATAAAACATCAAATCAAAATGAATAGAAGCCCGTCAAAGTTTGAACGGATTTGGGTAAACGGGTATATGGACTGGGCTCTTGTAATGGACCATTAGCAAACAGACTCATATCAGATGCCACAAAACGGAACGTCTGATCAGGCCTACACTGTTCGTTAACCCATTTAGTACCGGAAACCCAAAAACGGGTACCAGGGCAAACAGTGCAGGCCCAGATCAGTCTGATCAGGGCCTACACTGTTTGCGAAAATTAAAGCCATTTTCCAAATAAATTTTGAAGAAAAAAACAACTTGGCACCCCTAAATTTTGAAATGGACTCCTGGTATACATAAGGAGGAAGATTCCATTTGGTACAAAAAGGGTTTAAATACTCGAATAAAGTTCCTGTTCAGTACTATTTTCCAAGCCTCATTACGATAACACACCCGTGCGAATTGCTGCAATTTTACACATCTCCAAAATGACCATTTTTCTGATGAAAATCCGTGATATTTTTCTAATAAATACAACAAACATAGGTTGTGGGAGCTCGTTAGAACCGCCTCATTGAGGCGGTTCTAACGAGTACCCACAACCTATGTTTTGGAGCAAGAATAAGAAAAATAATGTATACCCCCGTAAACCCCAGTTTTCTCTATATAAAGTGGGGTATAGGGGGTCTTCATTTCACGGACTTGTTCACGTGATGTACACCCGAGTCTCAGTGCTTTGATTATTCTATGTCTACAACCTCAATTATAGCCAACTCAAAAGTCATAGATCATATTAGATGATTATTTTGCTAGGAATCTCTCAGCTCTATTATATCTAAAACCGTGTACATGTAGTACAAGGCGAAACTCGAAATTACTGGAGATACTGTGATACTCAACACTTTTGCGGTTATATTAAAACGCATAAATAAATGAAGGTGCTAGAGCGATTACACATTTTTTTTTTTCTTAAAATAGCCACAGGGACCTTGACCTTGAGTATCTGCCCCTAAAAGTCGAAGCTGCTCGGGATATTATCGTACCCAACGTTCGTATAAAGTTACATAAAAACCGAATAGTAATTGTAGGCGCTAGGGCAATTAGGGTTTCATTGGGCGACGGGGCTTAAGATGATATTTCGTCCTAATGTCGGGTAAAAGTCCCACAAAATTGGAAGCAACGTCTCCAAAATGACATATAAAGTGTTGACGGGGACGTTAAACCTCAAGTCAAACAAACAAAATAAACTGGAAATGTAAATATTATGATGTATAATCCAGGAATATTGACCTTTTTGCATTATCTGCTGCTTCCTGGTCTGAATATTATAAGTGTTAGAAAACAGGTAACTAGACCCCCTGACCTTGAAAGGTCAGGGGGTCTGGATACCTGTTTTTCCAATATTGACAACGTGCAAGCTGGGAGCCAGCAAATAATGCAAATATGGTGACGTCATACTTACATGTTCCCTCCTCAAAAACCAGAAACACACACACCATGAACGTTACTGCTCTAACAGTCTCCATTTTCGACGCGGTTGTTTGCTTGGCTAAACTGTTAGCTCTCTAAAGATCCTACAAAATTGGTACTTAATGGGAATGGGAACACGTGGCAGATTTTCCGCCATTTTCTAAAGGGAGACGACTTTCGGAACTTCCTGGTCGCTTTTCTATAAACTCTGTCCCACAGAAAAAGGGTCAACTCTTCAAGGAGCAAATTATATTCTTTCCTTTAAGAGTTGGCATTGGAGACTAAAATACTTTTGCTAAGTTGCCTCCCCTGAAGGTGGTTGCATTCTGTCAGTAGCAAAGATCTCTCTCGCACAGTTTGTTGCTGACAGATGCTTTGACTATTGTGACAACATTTTTATTAAATTTTATCATATGACGTCGCGCCTGAGAGTGTAATAACGCCATGTAATATTTTCGATAATCCACTAGTGGATTAAATAAGCAAATTAGCTAGATACGTCCAATAACGTTGCATGTACGACGTCCTTAACGACGTCGCGTTAACTAATGGCGGAATATAGATATTTTTGTAAACAATCGTGAATAAAATGCGTTTAAAATGTCGTGCGATAAATAGAATCTTGCATTCATGCTGTATGATTGAATTTATTAAACTCGTTGAGCATCGCATTTTATCTTTTTTCCTCAACTCGTTTAATAAATTCAATAATACAAGAACACTCATGTAAGATCCTCTATATAAACGATGGTCGGTCATTCTTAAAAATAACGTGTGATTGTCTGCACCATTTACCATGGAAGGTGGCGGGCCACGCCCTTCGGGGTTTAGAGAAATAGACTTGGCTGCAGAGTTGAAACCGACCGCATATGAATACTGGTAAACCGATTAGAAGGCCGAAGCCTGTCCAGGCAAAGTGGTGCGAATCGTACTACGCCTGAATATAAACACTACTGGTTTGTTTGGGTAGTAAGACCTGATATATCATTTTATCTCAATGTTGGGTGAAAGTCCCGTAAAACTGAAGCAAGCCCACAAACAAACGGACAGTGCAAAAACTATATGCCCTCCTACGGGGCATAACAATTAAACAAAATTTTCGAAGACATGTGGAAGTAGTTCGCGTCACAAGGTTGTAAAATGCTTTTTTTTAGAAAATAAAGGGCCGTAACTCCTTCTCAGATGATAGAATTAACGTGAAAATTGTGTAAGGCACCCGTTTACCTCACAAGGAATCCATGTGCAAAGTTTCAGCTCAATCGGTGAAGAAATGTGGAGGTAGTTTGCGTGACAAGATCTGTTAGCGCATTTTTGATAAAATCAAGGGCCATAACTCCAAAACGCTTTCACAAGGAATGCATGCGCGAAGTTTCAGCTCAATCGGGTGAAGAAATGTAAAGGTAGTTTGCGTGACAAGATTTGTTAGCGCACTTTTGATAAAATCAAGGGCCATAACTCCAAAACGCTTCACCCGAGCAGAATGAATTTTGTGTTAGGCACATCTACATATCAATGCAAAAGCATATGCAAAAATTTAACTAAATTGTCGAAGAAATGTGGAAGAAGTTCGTTTAAGAACGCGTTTTTCAGAAAATGAAGGGCCGTAACTCCTTCGCAGATGATAGGATCAACGTGAAAATTGTATTAGGCACCGCTTAACCTCACAAGGAATGCATGTGCAAAGTTTCAGCTCAAACGCTGAAGAACTGTGGAAGTAGTTCGCGTCACAAGGTTTTCAAACGCGTTTTTTTTTTTTTTTTTAAAAATTAAGGGCCGTGACTCCATCACAGATAATAGGCTCAACGTGCAAATTGTGTTAGGCACCCCTTCATCTCAAAAGGAAAGCATGTGCAAAGTTTCAGCTCAATCGTTGGATAAATGTGGAAGTCGTTCGCATCACAAAAAAGTGCGGACTTACAAACCCACAAACAAACAAACAAACGGACAGTGCAAAAACTATATGCCCTCCTACGGGGACATAAAAAACAATGCGTGCAGTACCAGCCAGAATGGATGGGACTCACCTGTTTCTGTAAGAATATAAGAATCTTATATGGGCGTGAGTGGTGGAGAGACAGTGATCCCGACGGACGGCTTTTTTCTGTCCACAGCTCACACCTATATAGGATTCTGTTTCTTGCATACCTTCCATTTATTAGCGGGTATTCTTAATGTTGCAATCACTTCGGTTACCGACGTCCGCCATATTGTGATGATACTACAGCAATGTTTAGTGACGTCACGTAACGTGCTGTGACGTCAGCTTTATCGACCTCGCATATAAGAGTGCATTTATCAAATATGCGAGAATATTCGATTTTGGGTACACCAGGGTCAGCACAGAATTTTTATCTCAAGCTAAAACAATGTTTTTTTTTTCTTATCTGCTTTGCACGGAAGTCTCTTCCATGTCCTGACCGACCTGCATATTTCATTTGTGACTTTTGTATTATTTTCTTCATAACTGTTCGTGACGATAACATATCCATGTGCAACACTGTCGTCAATTACAAAATCACACCAATGCAAATACCTCGTAAATATTACCGCCGAAAAAGCAAAATTTTTAAGCTGAAAAATTGTGATATTTTCTTATTTCTGCTCAAAATATAGATTGTTGATACTCGTTAGAACCGCCTCATCGAGCATGTTCTAACGAATACCCACAATCCATATTTTAGAGCAGAAATAAGAGAAATAAAGTTTACCCCTGTAAACCCTAGTTTTACTATATAAAAGTGGGTTCAAGGGGTTCAGAATTATATAGGCGTTTTTACGTGATGTTTCGTGTCACTGGAACTAACACATCACAAAAACATACCTATATAATTTTGACCCCCTTAAACCCCACTTTTATATAGTAAAACTAGGGTTTGCAGGAATATAGACTCTATATGTTCTGCGCAAAGTAAGAATCGGTACAATTCTAGAATTGTCCTGCGCAAAGTAAGAATTCTAACTTTGTTGCGCAAATTGAGAATTTCTACCTTGTGCAGTACAATTCCGGAATTTTCTCTGCGCAAAGTGGGAATTGGGACAAAGTGTGAATTCCTACCTTGCGCAATTACAGTGTCGGAATTGCCTTTGCGCGAGGTGGGAATCCGGACATAGTGAGAATAGTAAAATATTATTATGGGATTTTATCACATTCATATGGAAACTGAACCCTGGTGGTAAAAATTACTCTATAAAATGTAGTCTAAACTTCGCTTCTATCTCATGGACATTACATTTTATGGCCCCGCCCATTGGGGCTTGAGGAAATACATGGGCTGCATGATGCTTCCACGCAGAGCTGAATCCGGCCCACACACTAGTACCGGTAAACCGCTTAGAGGATCTAAGCCTGTCCAGGAACCGCGGTGCGAGGCGGACTGTCCATGCTAATAAACCCTATTGATTTATTGGGTGACAGGGCTTGAGATGTCATTTCATCTCAGTGTCGGGTAAAAGTCGCACAAAATTGGAAGCAACGTCCCCAAAATGGCCTTTACAGTGTTGACGGGGACGTTAAACCTTAAATCAAACAAACAAACAAACATTCCATTTTAATTTTCTTAAAAGAATATGAGAGGCATCACGCTTAAAAGGTCCTTAGAGCCTTCGCTGTACGCATGAAGAATATATGGGACTGGAGGAAGGTTCAGACAAAGAATCAAATTACTGGCCTTAGTGAGACTTTGCGTTATTTACGGATATACCCTAAGTACCTTATGCCGCTGCTGATGTCATAGGCAGATGCTCATTAGTCCAGTTTTGGTAATGATTTTTTGATGGCTGGGTACACTTGAATTTGTGTTGAAATGCATTTTATTTTTGCCGATATCATTATTTTTATTTTTAGTTTTATTGCTGTTGCTTATGAAATTTTCCAACTTCATCGGTAACATCATTTTTTTTTTTACTTACGACAGGAAGATATCGGTAAAGCAAGCACATTTCAGTCAAATTGAAAGTAGTTGTTGCGGCGATGGTTTGTATAAAAAAAAAAAAAAAAAAAAAACAGACATGCTCAATTTTACTTTTATTATGGTGATAAAACAAACTGTGAGCACATGATGAACGAACATATGAATGCTCATATGAAATTAAAATGTACATAATATTTGCAAGTCTCCGCTGTTCTTGTGAATGACCTCAGACGCAGAAATGAACCAAAAATTACATCTTATAAATCGTGATGATTCTAAAAACTGGGACAACCAAGAACGTGAGCAAACAGTGTACACTCAAATGAGCATGTATTCTGATCAGGGTGTACAGTGTTTACCATACAGCCTGCACTATGACCTTTATGCGCGAAACATCAATGACTGGAACGTTTCTTTACCCCAGATAACCCCTAATTCCAAATAGCTTGTTTGCATTATTAAGGCAGAGCTAATTACCAATTGAAATCGTTAAGACGATGATGGTCCTCTTTTCATACTTGAAATTCATCACACGTGATGATAATGTCTTTTTTGACTCACCGATTTGAAAAAATAAAAAGTGAAATTAGCAAATGCATTGTGTACATGTAATATACAAAACATTCAGCTCCTTCAATCGCAAATAATTTTCTACTCACAAAACCACCAAAGTAATGTTACCCAGACTACACAAATGATAAATGCTATTCCCACAGATGAAAATTCGATTCTCACTTTGTCCCAAATATTCCCACTTTGTCCATACGGATGAAACATTCGATTCTCACTTTGTCCAAAAGCTTCCCGCTTTGCGCAGAGACATTTACCTGTTTCATATAACATTCGAATCCCTTGCGCAATTCTAGAATTTTACCGGTACAATTCTAGAACTGCGCAACAAAGTAGGAATTCCTACTTTGCGCAAGACAATTCTAGAATTGTACCGATTCTTACTTTGCGCTGAACATATGTCTTACGTTCTTATTTCTACTCAAAAACATAGATTGTGGGTACTCGTGAGAACAGCTGTTCTAAAAATATAAGGACTACCCAACATCTATAATTCGAAAAGATATAAAAAAAAAATTAATTTTTTTTTTTACCTAAATTTCATTTATTTATTTTTTTATTATTTATTTATTTTTATTTATTTATTTTTTTTTTTTGGTCTTTTTTTTATTGTAAAAATTGTCAAAATATTTAAATAGGCGTGCAGAGGAAACTTTTTTCCCTAATTTTTATTTCCAGTCCAAATATAGATAGTTGGCGGGGCGCTTCTAACGAGTACCCAAAAGGGAAATATATATCCATATAAACCAAACCTATCCGACCCCACCCATCGGGGCATGTCGAAATAGATAAACTGCATGATGCTTCCACGCAGAGCTGAAACCGTCCGCACACGAGTACTGGTAAACCGCTTAGAGGATCTAAGCATGTCAAGGCAAAGCGGTGCGAGTCGGACCGCCCATGCTTATAAACTCTATTTGTTTCAATTTGCGACAGGGCTTGAGATGTCATCACATCTTAATTTCGGGTAAAAGTCCCACAAAAGTGGTAGCAACGTTTCCAAAATGACCTATACACTGTTGACGGGGACGTTAAACATCAAATCAAACAAACCCAAATTTTCTATTTGTGAAGTTGGGTTATGATGATAATTTAGCACACGGATTTAAACTTCATGTTACTTGCTTTAGGCTGAGAAGTTGAGACATGTCATCACAAAACCACGCCTTTATAATTCTGACCCCTTCAATCTTGCTTTTATATAGGAAAAATTGGGTTTACAGGAGATAAACCTTATTTTTCTTATTTCTGCTCCAAAATATAGATTTTAGGTACTCGTTAGAACCGCCTCGGTTCTAACAAGTACCTACAATCTATAGTTTGAGCAGAAATAAGAAACAAATATCACAATTTTTCATCTAAAAATAGAAAAGCTGAGGTGCGGTCTCAACGCGGGCGCCCGCCGAGTGCTCACTTTATTCTCAACGT